>JAJJMB010014053.1:2074171-2089976 GCA_023531105.1 Papaver atlanticum
AAAGAAAAATATTGCATGAATATTGATTAGAATTTATCAAATAATTGATCAATGGTGGAATCCAAAGTCTCGGTGTCTTTTTTATAATTTGATACAATTTTATTTTAGTTAATTTGAGTCTAAAAGAATCCTTCACAAGTTCGAGAATCGAATCCTATTACCACCACTTTCACTACAACTAAAATTCACATCAGTTACCAAACATATTTGTTGTTCCTTTACTGTTTGGAATACGATCCAAAGGAATTGTTCTAGTGCGTGCACTTATTGAATGTCGAAAGCGTAGGGATACTGAAGAAACTAAGTGAACTATAGGTTTAGTTTCTTGGTCTCAACTATACGAAGTTGGTTTAGATTTTGTATAACGGCTTAATTCTGAGAGTATTCAATTCTTTACTAGGTCCCGGGGTTTTTCTGCATTTGCGGTTTCCTTGTTAACAAAATCTTGCTGTGTCATTTACTTTTCCTTTCCGTAATTATAATTGTTGTTATTATAATTTAAAGTAAATTACACAAACGTTAACTCCGTATTACTTGATAGTGATCCTATAGAGTTTGGTTAAGTCCGAACCTATTATCAAGTAATCACACTCTTATTGTTGTATTGTCTCGATCTCGTATCCATAGACGATCACACAAAGTGTGAATACCGATTTGTAGTATTGTCTCGATTTTGTCCATAGAAAATCACTTTCGGTAAGAGGACTTATATCTGGATAAATTAAATATATTTGTGTATTTAGGTACCCTCGTCTTTTCAAAGGAGGTTTCTGAGTTCAAGAAGGAGATCTCGTATTCAAATAAGGATATGGACAAGATGGAGAGGGATGCAAAGAAGGTTGCGAAGATGACTCGGCGAACCGCTGAAATTTCTAAGCAGAAACTCCTCGATGATTTCTGTAACAAACATGGGTTGGATCATGAACCTCTTGATCATGAAGAATTTTCTGAAGATGAGCCATCTGATGATGGGGAGGATGACGACGAAAATGAGGGTGGTGACGAGGAAGCTAAGGATGAAGTTTCTAAAGACAAAGCTTCTATTCCTACAAATTCAACTGAGGAACCTTCATCCTCGGTAAACCCTTTCGATCAACCTCAAGGTGTTGTCGCTGGTGAAGAAGAAACTACATATGTCATCCCTTTGCAGCAACAACTGCCTCTCCAGTCCTTATTTTGTTTTCTTGTGGGTTCCTATTTCGTGGTATTGACATTTTTTGCTCCTTTAATATTCTACTTTAAACTGGGCGCTCCCAAGCTTGGGGGGGGAAATATTTTGGATCTTTCTTTCGCTTTAATATCATCCCTTGTAATTACTCATTACCTATTTCATATAAAATTTCTGCCACATTCTTGAAACACTGTGGTTAGTATGGTTAGGGTATACTTCGCATGATCATGATTTGGCATTCGAGGTGATCAACATATATTTTCAAGTATATACTTTCCTTTAAGACCTATGTACTTTAATATAGGATTAGAAAAGTTAAACTCATTCTTGGAAGCAAAAAATATTAGACTCATCTCTAGCATATACTTGCCTCTATTTTTTGCTTTCGAGTGATGAGAGTCTATGCGAAGGAAATGCTCAAAAGAATATATAATTCAAAAGTATATACTTGCCTCTATTCTTTTGTGTAGTTCCGAAGCGTACCCGTGTTTCTTCGTACATTACCTATTTTCTTCGTTGCCTCAATTTTAAGTTCTGTTGGTTTCTTTTTTCATACTGTTATTTGCATATGGGTCCGAAGTAACTTCTTCATCGTTCTTGTTGCTCAATTGTTATTCGTACTTCATTGTTTTGAATTTTTCTGCAGTGTTAGTCATTATTTTGTAATAATAATATGCTATTCATATTTTTTTTTGCCTTTTGTCTATGTTTTATAGGATTTTGCCTTTCGTATTTGTCTTTCGTCATCATAGAATTTGCCTCTTTCCTTTGTCTTTCTTTAAATATTTCTTATTAATGATTATGAATCATTCGTTTGAGGTCTTATTGCGCCTCCTAGTTAAGGTCTTATTTCGCCTCACCCTGTTTTGTAGGACTTATTTGCCTCAGGGTATTCATTTTCGCGACGAAGTCTTTGGCACCCATTACCCTTGCGAGTAATAGTCCATTAACCTCACCTTAGCTATCGTATTATTACCTCGCCAGGATATCTTGCGATAATATGATAGGCCTATCTATTCCCGTGAATAGTAGCCCCACGATATTCCCGTCTTTATGGTCACGCAACTCCCTAATCTGGAGGGTGTCGTCCCTTTATATTCCCCCTGACTGCCCTTTCAAGGAGGTTACCCCTAACATGCATATTGAGCTTATGCAACAATCAGTTGTTTTCGTGACTTCTTATCCCTTCGCCGATATGGCTCATGGTTACGAAGTCACACCCTAGGTGGGGTTTTTTTGGGACAGTGCATCGTAGCCAGGACTTGCCAAATGGTAGTAGCCAGTAACGCTCCAGATGTTCCGGGGACCCGTAGCTCAACCGAATATGTCGGCGCCCTGGTCATATTTTTTCACCCCTTACTAAAGACAATCATAAAAGGGATCCTCGGCGGATAAGTCTTACCATTGCCCATATTTATCTCTCTAGGGTTTCCCAATTATGACGTGCGTTAGGTATTACGTAGGTGTGCCTCTTGATCTTTGCGAACTATGGTGCACGCCAAAGATTGGGTAACTAGCCTCCCTAAGCGGAGGTTTTAAAGTTTTTGTGTTTGGGGGTCTTATACTGCCTCCTGGCGAGGTCTTACTGGTCTGTTGAAGAGGTCTTATTTTTCCCAAATGATTGTTTATTTATTTGCTTTGTATTTTCTTCTACCTGTAAATTTGAACTTCATTCTGTCTTTTGCTCATGAATCACTTGACAAAATATATTCCATTAATATTTGATCAATTGATGAGTACATATCTTCGCTCTTTATTTATTTGAAACAACAATATTTATTTTAAGGATAATACTTTTTGATGTACACTAGATTCCAAGGATGATCTAGCCTTCTGTCCTGCCTCTGTACTTCGCCATATATTGGGTTACCTTCGTGGTCTGTTCCTTTTCTTTCGCAATCTGTTAATTCGTAGGATCCATTATATTACCCACCACTCTCTTCACTATCTAGGGACCTTCCCATGTTGGCTCCAATTTTCGTCATGGTCCTTTCTGATAAGGTGGGATCTCTCGTAACACCAACTCGCCCGGCTCAAAACTTCCCTCCTTCACCATTTTGTTATATTCCCGAGATAGCATTCGATGATAATTTGTCATATGGAGAAGCGCAGTCTCCCTAGTTTTCTCCGAATCATCCAGCTTCGCAAGGATTAGATCTGTGTTTAGATTCTTCTCCCAAGCTTATCTTTTAGTTGTAGGAATGATTACTTCAGTTGGTAATACTGCTTCCACTCCATATGTAAGGCAGAACGGCGAAATTCCTGTGGCATCTCGTCGGGTCTACTTCGATTCCTTTCTTCGAGACTATATGTCCCAATAACTTCGCTGACTCCAACACGAAGATAAATTTTGCAGGATTTATCTTCATCTTATATTCTCGCATTTGATTGAATATATCTCTTAGGTCTTCTATGTAATCTCCAAACTCTTTAGTTTTTACGAGCATATCATCAACATATACTTTTAGCTTAGTGTGAACCCATTTAGCAAAGATCTTTTCTACCATCCGCTGATAAGTGGCTCCTGCATTCTTTAACCCGAAGGAATGTTGTGTGTTCCTGATCTTCTTCGACGAGCGGTATTTGATTATAGCCTGAGTATCCATCCATCAATGAGAGTCTGTGGTATCCTGATGCTGACTACACCATTTGGGGTATATTTGGCAAGGGGAAACTGTCTTTCGGACAGGTTGTATTCAAGTCACTGAAATCGATACAGATTCGTATCCCATTATTTTTCTTTGGCACTACTACCATGTTTGCAATCCAGTCTGGATACTTCACTGGTCTTATAATTCCCGAATCTAACATCTTTTGAAGCTCTGCCTCTATCTGCTCGTGATATGTAGTGGTTATGTTCCTTATTCGTTGTCTCACTGGCTTTATTGCTGGGTTTATATAAGGTTTATGACACGCGATAAGTGGATCAATCCATGGCATTTCATCCATACTCCATGCAAACACATCTCGATATTCTTGTAGTAATGCTTTCATCTTTTCTTCTTCTTCCATCCCCATCTTCGTCCCAATCTTCACCCTCTTTGGTTATTCGTCGTAGTTTATTCTTGTAATAATCTTGTAGTTTATCTCCTTCGTAGGTTCAACTGCCGCGAAATTCATGACTGGTTCTCCGAGGAGGGATGGTTCCTTTAGTTGGTATAAAGGGTCTCCTTCTTTTTCGGGAATCTCGCTTGGTATGGCCCACCCTTCTTTTGCTATAGCCATGTATATCATCAACTCCTCCTCTCTTCTCGCTTCTAGCAACCTCTTCTTCTGTTCCTTCTTCTTCTTTACCTTTTCTTCATAGTTATGAACATATTTCTCATTGCAATGCCTCGCCTCTTTTGGATCTCCTCTTACTTCGCCTATTCCGCTGGGAATTGGGAATCGAATTGCTTGGTGAAAGGTTGACACAACTCCTTTTATACCATGCACCCATGGCCTGCCTATGAGTGCATTGTAGGGTGAATCAACATTTACTACACAAACAGTGACTTCGGTCTCCAGTTCACCCACAAATATTTTCATAGTCAATTCGCCTTTGGGACTTGATGCAACCCCGTTAAACCCATAGATATTGTAAGTGGATGGTATGAGATTAGAGTCTTTGTACCCCATGGTCTTAAATGCATGATAAAATAGAATATCCACCGAACTCCCCGTATCCACGAGTATTCTGTTTATTGACCAAACCTTCCCTTCTTTAGATGGATCAGCTTCCCATCGCGAATGCTTCCCGAAGGTTAAGGTTACGACCAATTGATCAATATGGGAAACTCCTAATTCGGGTGCATCCATAGCCGAAAATGTAATTACCCTCTTCTACCATTCTTTCAACGGTTCAACCTTCGCGACACTAAATATCTCGTTTCCCTCAAAATCTCTTTTGTGTACTCTTCTTAATACGTTATCATGAAAATTTTCGATGCTCTTCGCTGAATGTATTATGGAATTACAGTTCAATCGCTAAGCTCCCCTTTCTATTTCGATATAATATAACAGTGCTGCTTGTTGAATTGGGTCTTGAGCAGGTTGCAGAGGTGGAGGTGGTGGTAACACTTGATTTTCTAAGAAATGGGCTAACTTCCCTCGTTCAATCAACGAAGTATCATTCTTCAAACATTTCTGCAATCATTGGTATGGTGCCCATGAAAACGATGATATTTACAGAACTCGTGACTCCTTCTTCCTGGTGGTGGTTCCATTCCCAAGTTTGGGGGTGTAGGAATTTCTTCGGTTAATACAATTGCGTCACAAACCTTTTCCACAGTGGTATTAAGTTGGGGAAGTTTTACATCTTCGAAGGCTGGTGCATTTGGTATTCGTTCTACGAAGTGCTGATTTTGATTGTTTCTTCGTTGATATCCCGAATTATTACCTAGCTGATCATAATTTCTTTGTCTTAGTTCTTTATACCTTCTTCCTTGGTTTCCTTCCCCATATCTTCGGTAATCTCGGTTGATCTATTCCTCGTCTCCACTCGATAATGATACAAGTTTATTTTGATTCGCATTTGACGGCTCTCCTTTCTCGTATTTAGAGTCACTCTCTACTGCATTTTCCATTAGTGGTAATAACCGCGAAGCTCATTCTTTCGATGGGATCACAATTCCTTCCTTCTGCTTCTCCTCTAGAGCTATGTACTCTTCCTGGTACTCCCTCAGCTTGTTCATCTCTATAGTATTTCTAATTCTGAATATCTTCGTATATAAAAGATCTGTTGCAATTAGGGCATTTACGAAAGCCAAAATGAAATTCCTTTCTTCAACTTTTCCAGCAAGTTCGCTACAAACCGTCACCAAGCTTCGCAGACTCTCACTGGGTCGTCGTTTTAGGTTGAATAATGTTTCAATTCCTAGTCTTAACATGTTATTGCTTATGTAGGTTGTTAAGAATATCCTATGCAAATCTCTGAATGAGGAAATGGATCCTTCCGGCAGCCCATCAAACAATGCCAACGCCTCTCTTGTAAAACTTGTTGGAAAATACTTACACATAACTGCATCATTTCGTCCTCATTGCATCATCGAGAGGGTGTACTATTTTAGATGTTGTACTGCACTTTCCGTGCCACTGAATATGCTTCCAAATGAGGGTAGTGTACACTTCACGGGGATTCTTGCATGCAGTATTTCGTAAGAGGGTGATTTCTCTGTCTCTTCTATTGCTTCTGCTAATTGTACTCGTCCTTCTCTTTGCGAATTATTTATAAAGGTTCTCATATCACGCAATTCGTCCAGCATCATACAATTTATATTTCCTTCGTCAGGTTGTCTCGCTCCATTTGGATATCTCGCTTCGTCTTCCTGTCTTGCTCTTCTTTCCCTTTCTCTCATTTCTGCATCCATCCTTGTTTCTTCTAAGGATATTCAAAGATTTATTTCTTCACTACTCTCTCGGTGGCGTCATCTTCTTCGTTCTCTTCTTTCCTCATTCTCATTTTCGTCGAGTACATCATCCCTCGTGTACAAGTGCCTTCTTGCCGAGCTTCTACTCGTCCTTGATTCAGAATCACCAGTTCTCGTTCTTGAACCATTATTTGACCTTTCTTCTGTGAGTATATGATTTTCCAGTATTACATTTGCATTTTGTCTTGCAAGCCTGGTTCACTGCTCCACCAGATCTCTCTCTCTCTCTTTCCAGATGAAGTTTTTCCCTTAACTGCTCGATTGTCATGTTCTCCTCGTCAATGTTTTCCTCTGCTCCTCCGTGAGTTTGCTCCTCGCCTTGCTCAGTCTCAGTATCAGTTGTGTGACTGACCCTTCTTGGTATCTATCTTCATTAGGGTTAACGTTCTGTTGTTAAAGTATACCACGCCTTTCCCCTACAGCTGAAGTTTCCCCTGTATCCACTGTTCCTCTTCGTCTTTCTTCCATTCGTTTGCTCCTTCTTGTTGCTATCACGTGATTTGCTCTGTTTGCTACTCCCATCATTTCAAAGCTTTAGTTGACGCTTTCTGACTAAATTTCTATTTTTAGTACCGTACCGAGTTACCCGACTCACTGAGTTGTTTATGAACTTCAACTGATGATGAATATTACGATTAAATTTGCTATAGACTATTCCTCTCTAAGTAATGAAAACCGTAACAAAGTTCCCAAAAGACTGTAGATCTCGGTACTAAGTATAAGCTAAAACTCTCATAACTTATAAAATCAAACTTTAGATGAATATTAAATAAAGACGAATTATAAAGAACCAAGTGCTGAAGATTCAAAACTAAGTTTGTCTTAAAATCTCATGTGAGAGTAAACTCCCAAACCCAACTCCCTGTTTATGGGCGCCAAAATGTAACTGCAGGAAATCCCACAGTCACACCCAAATGAATAATTACTCAAATTCTAAGACATGCTCATGAGATTGAAATCAAAGTTGTTATTATTATTAGAAATATGATGATGATAAAGATAATACAAGAACGAAAGACAAGATGAATACTAACTTAAACTCTTTCTTTCTCTCAATATCGTTTTCTTATTACAAATTACTCAACCCCTTCTCACTACCTCAAGGTTCCTATTTATAGGCATACAACATAATGGAATACAACTCATTTTTACTTTGTGGGAAGTCACACAATTCATGTGATTTCTACTTTTACTTAGCCAAGCCAACTTTCAATAAATTTATTCCTTTTCTTTCGCTGATAACCTCGGTAACTTGTCGGTACAGCTGTCATGATTTCTTGTCCAATAATTTATCCTCGCATATGAATGCCTCACTTCGCCTTATCGTTTCTTCTTCGCTGAATTATTTCTTTGCTTGGTTGTCACTTGTCTCGTCCACTTGTCATTCGTGACAGGTTACTTCGCAGATCTGATTTTACAAAAGGCTTCCCTGAACTTCACAGATCCAATTTTCATTAAAATGCTTCTGACGACTGATTTGACCCTTCATAAATGCTTTTCCCCCTAAGTTGGTAATAATATCTTCTGACGAGATTCTATTCGTCGATTTCATTTCTTCTCGTTCGACCACGTCCCAAGTAGGTTTTCTGTAACTACAGAACGAGGATTCATCTACTATAATGATATGATAGTCAACTTGTTCACATAAGGCAAGAGAAAGCAGAAGATCACAAGGAGGGCATACCAACAAATAAACTAGAGGGATGGATGACAAAGCCAATCCAATTCACTAATTAAGAATTGATCAGCGGTTTCGACCACTACGACCCACTACTCATATCGCCAGCAATATAAGATTCAGAAATCCAAAGGATACTCGTGGACAAAGGAGCGCAATAGATCTACTATTCTATAAAACCTATAAAAAAAATGGTGCCAACAAGAAGAACCATATACTGATTTAACGACACGAAGTAGTGTTGGTGGGAGATATGGTACTAAAGGTAGTAGAAGTGTTAATGGCCATTGACTTCCGCTTCAACGTGATTGATACAGAGTCGTCTTATACAATGATACTAAAAAATAAAAAATTCACTAGATGCACGCGATACCATCAACGTTCATGGGATTTATTGAGTGGATAAGGCGAAGAGTCGAACGAATAGAAGGGGCCAAAGAAAAAAGCATTCAAAGAAAACCGTAGTCTAAAGGCTGAAAATGCATGAAGAGACAACCACTGTAAACATTTTAGCTCATCTTAATAGAAAGAATTGGGTTTTGAATGGCAACCAACGAAAATGAATGGGGCAATACTTGAGTATATGACAAAAATATTGCAACTGACAAAATAAGATATTAGGGGAGCTGCAGACATTCGAACAGTTGAAGATTTTGTAGTTCACTCAATTTTAGGAATTATGACTTTGTAGCTGCAAATGGAAGAAGTGGAGGTCTTGCAATGCTATGGCAAGACAATGTATATCTGGAAGTGATTTCTAAAACTCAAAACCTCATACTCTGCGATATTTGTCCAAAACTCAGCATTCCAAAGTGGAGTCTGTTGTGCGTTTATGGCTCACCAGTATATCCCCAAAAATATTTTCTGGAGAAACACAAACAACTTATTTGAACCTATAGAGGACCTATGGTGCATGATTGGTGATCTTAATATTCTCATGCACCAATGTGAGAAACATGGTGGATCACCAAATATTGATATCAGCTGCAATGAGTTTAGAAACTTGATAAGGGATAAAGATGTGCTCGATTTGGGTTATGCAGGACCGGCTTTCACCTAGTCAAACAATGTTGTCCAGAATCAACCCATATTTGAGTGACTGGATAGAGCATTATGCAACACTGATTGGAGATTAATATTTTGTGATACTGCTATACTCCATCTCCCAAGAATTGAGAGTGATAATTCACCCATTATTCTCAACACTATGAAGAAACCACCAAAAATAAAACCAAACTATGAGTTCGATTTTTATTAGAATGATCATCCACAATTCAAGGATATCATTCAATCGAATGTGATGCATCTTCATGAGACATTACACAGTTTGGGCAATGAACTCAAGAAATGGAGCAAAGATATATACTTTTGGTGATACAAGAAGATAAATGGAAAGTGAGAAGCAGAAACTGGTTGACCTACAGGCCACAAAACACTTAATTGAGATAAGAGAGGAGGAGAAGGAAATCTTCCATAAAATAACAACTCTTGAGGAAGAGACAAGATGCTTTGGCAGCAGAGAAACAAATCCAAATGGGTACCCTCCACAGATAAGAATACTCGGGTATTTCATGTTTCTGTACGTTATAGAAGAAGTAAAAACATAATATTTTCTATTACACAAAATGATGGCGAATGAATTTCATACCATGAACAGATTAAAGAACACCTTATATCTGATTTTTGAAATATGTTTCCTAAGGATTCTAATGTCTTACGTGACTCAGTTTCTCTTGAGCATTCTTCTAAACTTAGTGAAGAAGATTGTAGAGCTGTAAGAAAAATCCCTTGTTAGAGCACTACTCGGTCGAACTCGCAAGCGTTGCCATCTCAAGCTTGTTTGTCAATGTTAGTGATCAAAACTATAAGTCTTGATTTCTAGTCTACTTATGATGTCTCGGACTAGGATAGATTGTGTAGTTGAGCATTAGAATTCACGGCATTCATCAATTGAAGATAAAGAACTACTAAGGAGAGATTGTGGAACTTCATCAACAAAAGGTATGTGGAGACTGAAACTCATCTATCACTTAGAAATTATATTTCTACTCTATCTCCTATATTGAGACAAAAGTCGTATTACTATAGTTTTCGATTATGCACATTTGAGATTTCGAGCTGAGTTTAACTCGCTTACATATTTCTCGAAATATGTGTTGGTAAGCTTTCGCTTCAACCAAGTTCATCTTATATTCTTGACGAAAGTCAAAAGATGATCATGTAAAATCGTCGAGTAACATTTAACATGGTTTGTGTGATACAATCATTTGGTGTAGACTTGGAATGTTTCGTTATGATTATTTCAATAACTTGAAAATTGCTTTGATGCTAATAGTGTGTGAAAACGGCTATTGTCATCCTCTAAGAATGTTTCACTGATTGAAATAAGAGTTTAGATCACTTAACCAACATTGGATTATAAACATGTTGTGCACTCTTGCATATGTGTGATCCATGTCCGGGAACCATAGTATGCATACCCGTATGCGTACTTGTTGGTTTGAAAAGTTAGGGAACCTAAGTGCATGTACCCGTACGCATACTGGCGTAAGGTTTGTGACCGGAAATTTCTGATTGGTTTGGAGGTATGTGTACCCGTTCACATATTGGCGAAAACCAAACTAGGTCCGGCTATTTCAAGTATGCATACCCGTTTGCATACTAGAATGGTTAAATTTCTAAAATCGGTTGTAACATGAACAAATATATTTATATAATAAGGAATGCATTCTTTGGAAACCGTGGCTATAATGTTCATGAATTGATTCAAGTGAATCAAACCGATTTTGCTTCAATTGTGTTCTTGTATACTTCTATGAGAATATAGCAATTGAACAACTTTTTAACTAGTTTCATTTGAGTCATTTGAACTAGTTATGGTTAAGATGAATAAGGTTGATATGAGAGTGTTCATATAGCTAACCTCGGTTAACTACTGTTGAGCCAACATGGTGTACACGTTTAGGTACGGTTACATAAACCTAAATGAGGGTATATTTCATTTTTGTATAACAAGCTAAGTTCGATCTAACGGTTGAAAGATATTATCTTGTATCTAATCAGGTTTTCATCTAACGGTGAATATTGAATGCTTTATTACCAAGGTAACTTAGATTGCAAACCCTGATTTGAAAACTATATAAAGGAGAACTCTAGCAACTGGGAAACCTAATCCCCACACCTCCTGTGTGATACTAGTTGCGACTAGAGTCGATTCTCCTTTAACCTTAGGTTTTTCACGAAACCCTGTAGGTTAATGACTTAAAGACTTCATTGGGATTGTGAAGCCAGACTCAACTATTTTCTCTGTAGTTGCGTGTTCTTATCTTGCTTTGTTCTATTGTTTTGAGTACTATCTTCTCTAAGATTTGCTCAAGATTTAATCTCCGATAGGCAAGATTAAAAGTAGTCACAAACATCTTCGTCTCATCATTTGTGATTCCACAATATATTGTTTCGCTACCATACGATTAAGATTATTATGAGGTGATTGATAATACTAGGCTGTTCTTCGGGAATATAAGTCCGGTTTATCAATTGGTTCCTGTGCACCTTGATTTATCAAAAGACGGAACAAAACTCATAGGTATTTATGTGTTAGACAGATTTATCTATTCCGATAGACTTTTCTGTGTGAGACAGATTTGTTTATCAAGTCTTCGACTTTGGGTCGTAGCAACTCTTAGTTGTGGATGAGGTCAGCTATGGGAATCAAGTGCGTAGTATCCTGCTGGTATCAGAGGCGTAAAGAGCACTACTGTACCTTGAATCAGTGTGAGATTGATTAGGGTTCAACTACATTCCAGTCTGAAGTTCATCGGTAGTAGGCTAGTGTCTATAGCGGCGTAATACAGTGTGGTGTTCAAAGCTGGACTAGGTCCCGGGGTTTTTCTGCATTTGTGGTTTTCCTCGTTTACAAAATTATGGTGTCTGTGTTATTTCTCTTCCGCATTATATTTTGTTATATAATAGAAATATACAGGTTGTGTGTTGTATCGATCAATTGGTAAATCCAACCTTTGGTTGTTGATTGAAATTGATTGAACCTTGAACATTGGTCTTTGGTACCATTCAAGTTATTTCTCTTATATTCAATCGGGCTCGCAAATTCCTATTTGCTGATTGCGGATTAAATTAAGAGATAGAGATATTAAACTCTTTGATATACTTTTCTATAGATTGAGTCTAACTGTTTAGTTGATTCTCTTGAAAGTATATTGGAGTTTGTCTATTCAGATTGCCGAACGAAATAATTGGTGTGGTTGTTGTAAATCTTGGGTCCCGTTCCCCACCCCCCACTTTTTCAAATGGTATCATAGCAGGAAAACACTATAAACCTAATAAGTTTGTGTTTGACTGATCATTAAAGTTTGTCCCCATGGGAAATTTCTTTGGGAAACTTGCTCTTGGTATCTGTAACGCATGCCATAACTCCTTAAAGATTATTCAGAAATTATTATGCACTAGATCTCTGGTCTCTCATGATGATCTCGATCCATCTAAGACTTTGGAAAACTTAGATGATGAGAAACAATTTAAAGGAAAAATTAAAAGTTCTTCTAAGAAAGGAAGCTTGAGAAAACGCGGTCAACGCTCAAAGATATAGAATCTCACTAGATTAACTCTTAATCTTTTTGAGGAATACTATCGTGATGGATCAATTGACAAAGATCTATTTAGAGCATTTGAAAACATTTTTAGATTCTTATAAAAGCTTAATTCGATTAAGAATAAGAATTATTATGATAAAAGTTCTGTACCTGTCAAATCATGTATTCGTGATGTACGAACTAGGCTTACTACCAACTCATGTGAAATCGATAAAAAGATGTCTGGTCAGTTCGGTATAGGTTTTAAGTGTCGGAAAAAATCTTTTCTTGGTCATAAGAAAAGGGATTAAAAAAATTACATTGACCCTGAGTATCATCATTACTATGATTATACTACTGGTACATTTCACAAATATCAACCGGAAAAGTTGCATGAGAATCTCTCTGCACTGGTCGCCTCTTGGTAACAAGGTTGGCTCCACCCCATTTGTATATAACTTGAGATGGGGCAAGCAACGGTTGGATTTTCTTTGTGTTTGGGTTAATTTATTTTTTCATTTTCTTTTTTCCTTTATTTCCATGGGAATTTAAGGTGTTGATGTGCTTCCCACTCTCCTTTACTGCACAGTACTGATCCTTTCATTGTGCGAACCTTGGAATAAGAAATCTTGCCCTTCTTTTGCGGGTCACGGTTCAGGAACGGGTCAAGGCCCATCAGTTGGTTTATAAAGGTAGTGGTACGCGTACCCTTCTTCTACCTCCCTTCTTGTCCGCGTACGTGAACTTTTCTAGGGTTTATGTTTTTCCTCCATTATAACTTTTTTGGAGATCAAAAATAAAAATGGTTTTCAAGAAACATATCAAGTAAGTCTTCCCTTCCTCTAATCTCTTTCAATTTCTAGATCTCATGAGGAATTTCAAGGTTTCAAAAGAGGTTTCAAAGAACTTGGGTTTTTCATATTCTTCTAGCATGAACTTACCTATAGATAAAAATTTCATTAGGATTAGATTTGTCAATGATTCTTGTGGCAAGGTGTTTGAAAGGATTTCATCTAATGGGTTTATTCTAGAAAAGAAATTGGATTTTGTTAGTGGACATAAGGAAGATTTGATTTGTTTTGAAAAATTTAATCTTGGAAATATCTTTGATGGTCTTGGTGAAGGTTTTGACACTCTTAAAAGAATCTTCTATGCTATATCCATGATGTTAATGATGAAACCATGGAATTCAATACCATGATAAATAAAAATATGAGTCTTGTTAATAGAGAGTTAATTTCAAGGATTACCAAAATTCCCTTAGGGAGTTTTCACCTTCCAAGACCTAGTCGTAAAAGACCATCTTATGAAACCATTTCTAATGGTCTTTGTGGTAAGAGTGTTGTTTGGAATGAAGGAAAATTTCCTACAAATTATCTTAGTCTCTCTTTGATGTCTTTTGGAAAACTCGGTATCTCAAATCTTTGTCCCTCCACGGTTGAGAATTCTCGTTGGAGTCGTGAGTTTACGGAGTTGGTCTATTTCCTTGAGTTGGGAACTCAAAGTCTCGACGTTTGTGGGTTTATCATTTATCAAATGTTGTCGATGACATCTTCCAACAAGAGGTTAGGCTTCCCATGTTTAATTGAGCAAATTTGTCGCACCTTCTCCATTGCTCCCATTGGAAACTCTATTGGAACTCCCAAGCTTATTCGCCCTTATACTTTCAAACGTATGAAGGAGAATGCTTGCAAGAGACAAAGATGTGACACTCTTGTTGAATCATGTGATTCTTCCTCCATGAAGCTTCTTCACCAAATTCACAAGGGTGTTTGTAAAATTGATGCCAAAGTAAAGTGTGTGCAAGAACAATTACTTGTGATTGCTACTAAGTTTCCGGAAATCAAGGGGGACATGGACAAGATTCGTGCCACATTTATGGTCTCCGATGATGAAGATGATGATTAGTTTTTCGGATTTATCCATTTTATTTAGGAAACTTCTTATGAGAATTTATTCTTGTGTTTTTAAGAAGCATAACTAGGGTTTGGAATAGCCATTATTGTGAGTACACATAGCTATTTCCAACGTTTTCATCTTGCAATGTTTTTAGATTTATTTGAATAAATTCTAAGTTTATTTGGAAGATGATTTTTGCAGTAATCTTTATGGGTTATATATTGCAAATTATTATGGGATATGTTGTTTACGTCCGTGAACCTTGACTGTCCCATACTTGTTCAAAAGCTAACTCTATTATATGTCGATATGAAAGTATTGATAAAAATCGTCGAGCTCCAAGGCAAGTGGATCCACAAAAAGGTAACATTAAAACTCATACTCCTTATGTTACTAAATATTGTTATTATTGTGGTAATAAAGGGCACTTGCAATGGGGATGCAAAGTTCGTAAGATGGAAGATGCACTTTCTTTTGTATCAAACGAATTGGGGAAGTTTGCTCCCCGAAAGAACTCAGATTACTATTGTCCTAAGTTTATGCAAAAGAATTATTATAATAATGGTTCAAATTTTTCCTATCGCTCGACAAGGTCATCTCATAAAAGACCCGAATATAGAAAAAAAGATGACTTTGTAAATACAAAGACAAGATCTGATGTTCCAAATTGGAGAAAGGTTGTTTCACAAAATATCCAAAAGGACAATGATCCTAATGGTATGAAGGAGAAAGCTGCTCCTGCGAAACCCAACTCTAAATGGGTCCCAAAGTCCTCCACATCCAAGAAGGGACCAAAAGTTAGTCACAAGAATGACTCTCATCTGTTAATTGTTGGTGACAATAATTATAAGAGTTTTCTTGAAAGACTAAAGAAAGACATCATGTCTGAAATCTCTTGTACTAGTAAACGTTGCGATAATGACACTCTTCATCACAAGTCAAAGAAGAAAAACAAGAGATGGAACAAGAGAAAACAAATCAATCTGGAGGTAAAGAGTGATTATGTCTTAGTCCCTAGTGACAAAGAAGACAAGGCTCAAATAAACACAACCTAGTTGTG
>JAJJMB010014053.1:2094976-2117299 GCA_023531105.1 Papaver atlanticum
CAAGAAGATGTTTCTTTCTTGACTAATGGTCCATGTTGTACTTTTTGCGTTGATATTGTTTATTTCTTCTAGCCTTGCTCCGGGCAGTTGTTGTGCTTTATCCGTCTGATGCCTTAATTAAATCTTTAGATTGTTCTTCCTCAATGACGGTTGATTTTCAACTTTTTGTTGCACTGTGCATGAGCCAAAGTTTCCTGTAATGTGTTCAGAACTTGTTTTCAAAACATGTTTCTAAACGCGTGCTCCTCTGGGTTTCTGGTTTTTGATTTTTGGGTCATAACCATGAATTTTGTGCACCCGACCCGTTATCAAACGGTCACATGTAACCTTAGGGTTTCCTTGTGAAAATCACTTATATATATATCAAGGGTCTCTTTTGATATGTATACTAATTCGATAACGTCAAGACCTCTCTTGGTGTTTTGTTGTGCACAATGGAAGGATGCAAAAAGGAAGACAAGTTTGATGATGCCAAAGTTTTTGAATTCACGAAGAACCCATCTCCATAGTTTGCTTTCAAGCAATTGATCATGAAAAAGATCTTGTAGTTCAAATGTCCCTTCAATTGGTTGGAAATCTTCTTCAATATTTTGAGGTCGTTTGTGAACAACTTGAAATTGCATCAGAGAACCTTGTGTTTCTGAAAAATGAGCTAAAGAAAGCATCTGATGAACTCGCCCTTGTCCGTTCCTTGGTTACTGATCGTGTCTAAGTTTTTGTTTAGATGTTTTTTATTTTTGATTATTATCTAGGAAACTTATTATGAGAATTTATTCTTGTGTTTTTAAGAAGGATAACTAGGGTTTGGAATAGAAATTATTGTGAGTACATATAGCTATTGCAAACGTTTTTCATCTTGCAATGTTTTTAGATATATTTGTTTAAATTCTAAAGTTGATTTGGGAGATGATTTTTGCAGTATTAATCTTTATGGTTTTATATATTGCAAATTATTATGGGATATGTTGTTTACATCCGTGAACCTTGACTGTCCCATATTTTTTCAAAAGTTAACTCTATTATATGTCGGTATGAAAGTATTGATAAAAGATAGAATGAACTTTTGATTACAAAAGTTAAGCCTTTTATGTCATGATGCAAATATTGATGGAAGAAAGGATGAACTTTTGTTTTCAAAGATTAAGTCTATTATATGTCATTGTGCAAATAGTGATGAAAAAAAGAATGAATCTTTGATTATTCCGCAGTATTGGTCTTTCCCTGATCCACATCTTTGTAACATGAACAAATACATTTATATAATAAGGAATGCATTCTTTGCAAACCGTGGCTATAATGTTCATGAATTGATTCGAGTGAATCAAACCGATTTTTCTTCAATTGTGTTCTTGTATACTTATATGAGAATATAGCAATTGAACAACTCTTTAACTAGTTTCATTTGAGTCATTTGAACTAGTTATGGTTAAGATTAATAAGGTTGATATGAGAGTGTTCATATAGCTAACCTTGGTTAACTACTGTTGAGCCAACATGGTGTACGCGTTTAGGTATGGTTACATAAACCTAAATGAGGGTACATTTTATTTTTGTATAACAAGCTAAGTTCGATCTAACGGTTGAAATATATTATCTTGTATCTAATCAGGTTTTCATCTAACGATGAATATTGAATGCTTTGTTACCAAAGTAACTTAGATTGCAAACCCTGATTCTAAAACTATATAAAGGAGAACTCTAGCAACTGGGAAACCTAATCCCCATACCTCATTATGATACTAGTTGCGACTAGAGTCGATTCTCCTTTAACCTTAGGTTTTTTACGAAACCCTGTAGGTTAACGACTTAAAGACTTTATTGGGATTGTGAAGCCAGACCAAACTATTTTATCTGTAGTTGCGTGTTCTGATCTTGCTTTGTTCTATCGTATTGAGTACTATCTTCTCTAAGATTTGATCGAGATTTAATCTCCGATAGGAAAGATTAAAAGTAGTCACAAACATCTTCGTCCCATCATTTGTGATTCCACAATATCTTATTTCGCTACCATACGATTAAGATTATTGTGAGGTGATTGATAATACTAAGTTGTTCTTCGGGAATATAAGTCCGGTTTATCAATTGGTTCCTGTGCACCTTGATTTATCAAAAGACGGAAGAAAACTCGTAGGTATTTATGTGTTAGACAGATTTATCTATTCCAATAGACTTTTCTGTGTGAGACAGATTTTTTATCAAGTCTTCGAATTTGGGTCGTAGCAACTCTTAGTTGTGGGTGAGATCAGCTAAGGAAATCAAGTGTGTAGTATCCTGCTGGGATCAGAGGCGTAAGGAGCATAACTGTACCTTGAATCAGTGTGAGATTGATTAGGGTTCAATTATATTCCAGTCTGAAGTTCATTGGTAGTAGGCTAGTGTCTGTAGCGGCTTAATACAATGTGGTGTTCAAAGATGGACTAGGTCCCGGGGTTTTTCTTCATTTGCGGTTTTCCTCGTTAATAAAATTCTGGTTTCTGTGTTATCTCTTCCGCATTATATTTTTTTATATAATAGAAATATACAGGTTGTGCGTTGTATCGATCAATTGGTAAATCCAACCTTTGGTTGTTGATTGAAATTGATTGATCCTTAAACATTGGTCTTTGGTACCGTTCAAGTTATTTCTCTTATATTCAATCGAGCTCGCAAATTCCTATTTGCTGATTACGGATTAAATTAAGAGATAGAGATATTAAACTCTTTGATATACTTTTCTATAGATTGAGTCTAACTGTCTATTTGGTTCTTTTGAAAGTATATTGTAGTTTGTCTATTCAGATTGCCGAACGAAATATTGGGTGTGGTTGTTGTACCCCCACTTTTTCATCCCTAATGCTGAGGAGATTTTCAATATTGTAAAGAACATGGGATCTGTGAAATCCCCAGGTCCTGATGGCTATCCTGCTTCACATATTCTTGCATCCCTCTAGGTCTGAACCATACTTATCTTTCTTTAATTCCGAAGAAAAAGAATGCTAGTTTTGCAGCTGATTATATGCCACTAGCACTTTGTAATGTGTTATATAAGATTGTTACTAAGATCGTGACAAACATGCTAATCCCATTCCTAGATAGCCTGATTGAGAACACCCAATCTGCATTTTTTCCAGGAAGGCAGTAACTAGATAATATTGTTATAGCAAAAGAGTTGTTTCAGTCTATGCATACTTCTAACACATCACAGGGATCCTTTGATCTTAAACTGGATATGAGCAAGTCATATGATATAATTTATTGGGGGATTTAAGTAAAGCTCTAGCAAGTGTATGAGTAACAGGTAGAGCACATGATCTTATATTGAGCTGTGTTCAACCCACCTCTTTTTCTATTCTGGTAAATGGCCAGCCAGAAGGTTTTTTTAAAGGGGAGAGGGATATAAGACAAGGATGTCCATTATCACCCTATTCATTCATAATATGTTCTCATTACTTATCAGGAATTATAAACAAAATGGAGGAAGATGGTCTCTACAGTAGGTATCAAGGTAGGCACCTAGTGTATCACACATAATGTTTGAAGATGATGTCATGCTCTAAGGAAACAAAAATACTAGCACCATAAGTTCTATCACCACCATTTTACATCAATATTACAATATCTCAGGCCAAAAATACTAGCTTACGGTCTGGAAAAGAAATAATCTTTCTCATGCAGGGAGAACAACATTTATTCAATAAGTGTTAGCTCTTATTCCTATGTACTACATGGCTACCTCTGCAATTCTGAAGACCGTTCTTAACAAGTTATCTCAAATCATAGGGGAATTCTGGTGGGGGAATGCTAGAGACAACATAAAAATACATTTCCTCAAATGGGAATGGTTCAATCTCCCAAAGGAAAAGGGAGGTATGGGAATTGATCTTTATCATACCTTGATAATCAAGCTTTGACAGCGAAACTTGATTGGAGATTCTAAAGGACAAGGACTCACTGTGGGTAAGGATTCTACATGCCAAGTACTTGAGAAATCAGTCATTCTGGGAACTAATAAGCCAAAGAAATGCTCCACAACGTGGATGACAATTCTTGATAGCAGGGAAGAACTGAAAAAGGTTTGTAACTAGCTGGTGGAAAATGGTCAGGATATTCTTATATTCACAGACCCATGGATCCTTTCAATCTGAGGAGGAATTCCTGTTAAAAGAGAAGATGTTGATATAACCATTACTAAAGTTCATCATCTTATTAACATAGAGTTTCGAACATCGAATATGTCAACAATTTTTCAAGTTGTAGATGATTACACAGTCTCTTTTATCAATCAAGTACCAATCAACTCAGAAGCTGCACATACTCTTATTTGGAAGCTCACAACTCATGGGGACTTTACTTTTCAATCCTTTCAGAAATTACTACTTCACAATCAAGGTGAAATCTTCTCATTCAGGTGAAAATTAATTCCCTTGGAAATGTTACCGATAAATAAAGAAGTAGCTCCAAAAATCAAGACATTTGTTTAGAGGGCTCAGCATAATGGGCATGTTGTTGCCCAGAAAATCAGCCGATTTGTTGATGCAGTTTCACCAGATTGTCTTGTGTGTATCTCTGAAGTTGAAACAGTGGATCATTTACTGATTCATTGCACTTTTGCGCAAGTAGTTTGCTTTGCTTCATCACTAGGTCTCAGACTTCAAGAAATTCACAAGTATCTCTCTCAGTTAGTTGAAAGTTGAATAAGAATTGGTGATAATAAATTCACTGCAGTACTAGGGATGTCAATTCTTTGGGCCATATGGAAAGCTCAGAACACCAAAATATTTGAGAACATCACAGTGAATGTAATAGGGACTCTCAAAATAACGATGTAATGGTTCAACCTCTACCACAACTTTCATATGGAAGACCAATTTGATAATGCATATGCTAACTCCATCCTGGTAAATGAGATGATAACAAAAACTTGGTCTCCACCCACCAATGGCCATATAAGGATAAATGTCGATGCAGCTTGGAAAAATGGCTCTTATACCTGTTCAGCTGCTGCAAGAAACAAAAATGGGGAATGCATTGGAGCTTCCACTAAACTCGTCTTTTCAGACAGTATTGTATTCACTGAAGCTGATGGATTCCGTCTGGCAATTGAACTTGCAAAAGACACGACACTCAACTCTGTTGTTTTTGAAGGGGACATTGAAATTGTGGTTAAATACTTGAATGGTATTGCTAAGAATATTCTCTGAAGAATACGGAAGCTCAAGGATGATATTAAGAGACTCGCCGGAAATTTTACTGACAGTGCATTTGTTTCTGTACCAAAGCTGGCCAACACTACGGCTCACGCTCTTGAAACCTACGCACTCTCTCATAAAGTCCAAGACAGATGGACAAATGTCTCACTCCCATCTAACATCACTACTGTCTGGAATGTGGTTAATAACTAGCTTCTCTTTTCCCTTTTGTATACAAAAAAAAAAAAAGAAAAAAAAAGAGCAGATTCATTAAAATTCCTAACTAAGGGACTTCGGTCTTTTCCGTCCAGTACAAATTTGAATATGCCAAGCGTGTCCTATTTTCTTTCATGTTTTGTCGTTTGTCCCGTATCTTCCGTATTTGATTGGCCAACATGACAGTTCGGTGTACGAGGCTGCTTACAATACGTATTATCCTTGACAACACGTTTTACACCATGTTTAAGACATATGTTCACCTAGAACACCAATGTTACAACAAAGTGTGCAACGCTTTAGTCTGTATTCAGGAATTGTAAGTTCCGATAGGCACGAACCGTCCTTATGGGATTAGATCCATGTGCTCTCTCTTACACTAGGACAACAGTGGATACGACGATGTGCACACCAAATAAAGATTATTATTTTAATAGATTTACAACAAGACCACTTCATAGTTTGATTCTCTTTACACCACTACCCTTCTATATAAGAAAAAATATAAAATTTTCTATTACATCTTCGCTTCTTCACTCAATGTTTTCCGTATTTATTAACCATATTGAAGGTGAATCGGGTGAACACCAGAAACCCAGTGGTAAATCATACTTGACGGCATAAAATTTATTTTTTGACCCCGTAGAATTCTTTAGTTGGGAAATATGAAATGACACGTCCATAAGGGAGAATTATGAAATTTGCTCGTCCCATTCTCAACAATTCCTACAAATGAATTACGAGACAGAGAAGTAAAGCTATTGGATTCAGAAATAAGAGCAGTAAAAAAAACAGATGCCAGAAAACCTAAAGTTTTCATACTGGATGAACAACAAGCAACAATGACCGGTGTCGTATCCATCAAAAATTATTCACTTTCTCATTTATCAAAAATATGGATTAATTACAAAGGTAAAATAGAGTTCTTTCCCACATAGAGGTTTGGTTTTTATTTGATTTCAATGACTTATGTTAGAAGGGGGTTTATAGAATTATTGAACATTGGTTTGTTTTCTCATGCTGGTTGCACTAATTTAACGAATCTTTAATACTCCGGTTAACTGCTAAATGATCATTAAATAATCACTTTGTCTAACTTTGACAAACTCAGCAGCCAGCTCAACACTTAATCTGCTAATCTCAACGTCATACAAGGAACATGGAACAAATATCGCCACCAAAAAAAGAAAGAAATGGCAAGAAAAACACTTTCTGCTAAAACAAGACATGCATCGATATCAAATCCTAATTAGTTAACAACGCCAAAGAGTTGTTTTATAACCACATAAATGAAGGGATCATAAGTTTCAGGTGTACCTTCAAAATCAATAGAGTGATAATTCATGGAAAAGTAATCAGATAGAAATAAATTGCATTAAAATATCCTCCTAATTTCTTAAGTGCAATGACAAATAAATAAATCCACGTATCTTATTAATGTTGCATTAATTTCTTGTCGCCAACATTCTAATGTTCTTGAGGTGCTACCCACCCTGGAGTAGATTTCCTCTCCAACATACATACGTAGTAAAACTACCGTTCAAGGAAAAGGAAACAAAGTTACGGTTTAGTAAACCTACCGTTCAAGGAAAAAGAAACAAAGTTACGGTTTACAATGCGCTACCAAAATCTCAACTTTTTACAGGTAGCAATGATACAAATTGACTGCAAAACAAAACACAACAAAAAATTTACAGGTAGCTATGCGAGATACGTACTCAACTTTCTCATTTATCTAGTTGATCACCAATATTAGTACCAAAACAAATTGAGTGCGAGATATATATCAAGAATACAAAGCACAGTTTGGCTAAGTTTGCATGTGTAAGTGGTGGTCCAAATTTGTCTTCAAAAAAATAAATTCATGGATGTAGTTCTCCAGGCCACACCCTACTATTCGCACGTTTGCGTAACTCTAGGTTTATGAATGATTCAAGAATGCACCCCACCGTACACCCCATCGTTCTCTCTCACTATGTCAGATCCAAAATGTATCGTCGTTGCCAAGAATGATCCATCACTTAGTTTTCTTGCCTTTCATTGTTAGACATGGAACACGTGGGTTTCTTTTTGGGGCTTATTTTGTTCATCGGGTTAATCTTGGGGATGTTCTCCATGATTTTGATATTTGATTTCGTTTCCGGGGAAGATGAATCACCAATTTTTGGGAACAAAAGATGTTCTCCATGATTTTGATATTTGATTTCATTCCCAGAGAAGATGAATCACCAATTTTCGGGAACAACAATCAGATTACAGGTATGATTTTGTAAGTCCCCGAAGAATCAAATTTTAGTTTGTTATTTGTATCAAATTTTTAATAATTATTATTTTTACTTGCTTCTCTAATTCCCTCATGATGATAATTTTGATTCCTTATGTGTATGAATTTTTGAATAATTTTTTTATGTACAAAGTTAAAAAAAAATCCGTTTTAGAGCTAACAATTGGTTTTTTAGTTTATTCTCGGGTGATCCTAATTTTGACATAATTGCTAGGGGACATAACAATTTATACCTGATTTCTTAGCTCACACATCAATGTTTCATCATGGGACGTTTAAGGTTATTTACATCTAATTGTCTTTTCAAATCTGCCGTTACAAAATTATAAAAAGCGGAAATCACTTTCGAAGGAAAATAGTGAGGTCAGGAATTTCATCCCCAATACATAAATCTTCGGCTGTGGTGGTTTTAAAACGTTTTCGTTAATTCTATGATTCACTCCCGTCGTTACCAGTTCCACACCCAACAATAGAGAGTCGAGACTATAAAGAGCACAAAGAGAAAATTGCAGGACAACATAGTTTTCTTCTTCTTCCTGTCTTCGAACTATGTTTTATGTCAGAAATATCAAATCCTTAAGGTTTCCAAAATTCAAGTTGATGTTGGTTATGAATCACCCAAATTTCACAAAGCTTTGTCAATTGGTAAACCTTCGAGCTTTGAAACTGTTAATGCCAATTTCATCGAAGGGGATTTACTAATGGGGATTTGTATCAACAAGCCTGCGCGACGTTCAACGAATATTCCCCAGTGATTGATAGAAAATTAGAAACCCACCTTTCACAAAAACGGTAAGAACTAAGAAATTTCAATACCCTCAATTAGTTTCGATTAATCAGTATGGATTAAAAAAACAAATTCCTTTATTTTGTGGAATTTGATTGATTAGTAATTGTGGGGTTGATCTGATTTTGTGATTTTCAGATTTGGAGATGGCATATTTATGTGTTGGAATTAGTGGGGTTTAACTAGAAAAGCTAAGAAACAGTATGCTTGGATTTGGTTTTTTGGAATTCCTGAAGCTCTAGAGGAGTTCAAGGTAAAAAGATTTTAAATCAATTGGTTTTCTTGATTTTGAAAGATTATGATATTTTGTGGTATCTAGCTTCCAGTTATGAAGCCTCATCAATTGTCTTTCTATTCCTAGATTTCGTGTAACTCATAGATGATCAACGGTATTACGGGTTACAATTTCAGTTTGCATTACAATCTATAAGTTCAATTACATCCTGTTATGAATTCTTCCTTGATGCCATATTTTGTTTGTTTGCAAGTATGGAGCTGTGGAATTTATTTATCTGTCATGTTGAGATTTCCTTGGGGTTTCTGGAAGACACAATCAAACAAATATCTCTGAGGTACATATCCTAGCGAAGGGTGAATTATTCATGCTTTAGAGCTTAAAATGCATTCATTTACAAGTTATGAGTACAAAAGTGCATATCCTAGCGAAGGGTAAACTATTCATGCTTTGGAGCTTAAAATGCATTCATTTACAAGTTATAAGTACAGTTTGTAGACTTTAATGACTAAAGATTACGGCTTCGGTTTTTTTCTTCGTGCGATGAACATTACTACCATATTTAATTCATATATACTTCACTTATCTCCTTTGGTGGACTTTAAATTTGTTTAGGCGTTGGTACTTTGTGCTTGGCTACATCTGATTATTTTTCTTCAGCACTGTTGTAGTAGTTAACATGAGTTGAATTTGTAGAAGACCCAAATTTATTTGCTGCCAAAGACATTAACCTCTTTTGTAGTTTACAATTGTTGTTGGTTTTGACTTTTGAGATTTGTCTTGAGTAGTTGGAACCAGCAGCTCTTAATTTCGTAAGACTGTAAATGTGCAGAGTGACTGCCTATGAAGTTGGGTTCATTGAAGACATAAATTGATCTGGTGTTTACGGTGCTGAGGATGTGGAACCTCTTCGTAGAGACAGTGAGAATTCTCCATATACTACAATCAAAATAGGTCACTCAACTACAATTATAGCCAGTGAGAATTCCCAATGAGAATTTGTACTCGATTTCCCTTTTCTTCTTTGTACATAAATCATACTCAACATAAATAAACAATATCCAGTATTAGCATTATAAAAAAAAAACTCAGCTTACCTTACCATGTGTGGTTGCCACTGTATTATGATCAAATATATTTGTAGTGTGTCTCAACTTTTTCTCTTTGTTTTCTCTTCGTACGCAGTCTAAACTTATATTTGATTGGTGGGTTTCTCATGCTATATGTTATTTTTGTAGTTATCGTCACAGGTCCTACTAAATCTGATCAGACGGGATATGGATTGAATTCGAAGTCGGGTAATATATGTCTTCCATGACTTGAGTGCTGAATTACAATAACTATCAATTGTGAATGTAAAACCCAAGTTGTTTATTGAAATATTGATCTTCATATGAAATGGTATTGAATGAATATTGGAAAGAAATTATTTTGTTAGGATCCAAGGGAGTTTTGTATACGCATCCAATGCATGTTTTTTGATAATTTAGTTTAAGATTTTGTGCACAGAATAACTTTCATGATTTGATTACATTGACTTGTGCTCACGGACCAGAATGTAGTAGATAGCAAGGGAATCGAGCTCAAATTGAATCATCCTTTAACTTAAGGGAAAAATTTAACTGTGAGAATTGCACCCCATAAAGATGTTGCAGGAAGTCTACATGGAGTGAATCTGCAATGGATTAGGCCTTATTGGTTTGGAATAAGAGAAAGGGTCAATCTTTCTGACTCTCTATTGTACCTAATTGGATCATAAATGAATGTATAATTAGCATTTTTATTGTCAATCTTTATGACGCTGTATTGTACCTAATTGGAACATAAATGAATGTATAATTGGGCCGACCGACCGGAGGGCCCGAAGGGAGGGAGTCCCTTTTATGGCCATTTTTTTGTAAATTGAAACCTCACATGAATTTGCAATTTCATAAAAGGATTTTGGTAGTGTACACTTGATAATACCAAAATATCCCTCCCTTTTAGTCCAATTACTATAACTCCTTATGTATCCTATTCTTTAGGGGTATAATTGGCAACCAAACTTTAATATTACATATCAAAAAATCCGTGCCTTGGAATTTTACAAATTTTATCTCGTTGGAAAGGTAATAAAAAAATCTACGCAATGAGTATAAACAACAATATCAAATTTAAACTTTTTACGAAAAAAATTGGAAGTATTTACCATTTTAGACACAATTTTAGAAAATTAAATATATATTCATTATGCAAACCAGTACAAAGGATACATAATATTTTATGTAGCCATATTTTGGTTTATGCATGTAACTAATTTTCGTTGCAACTAATAAAACGATATATATCAAGAAAAATGATACTTTCACTTTATGCATAGTTTTCGAAAATTCAATGCATAGCCATTATGAACCACCACAAATGATGCATAACATATTATGCAGTCATATTTTGGTTTATGCATCGACTAATTTCCGTTTCAGGAAAAGTGATATTTTCACTCCGTTTCAGCAAAATAGGTACTTTCACCTTTTCAATTTCCCTCTGTTTCAGGAGAAGTGATCAATTTATCAATTTGGCCTATTATTAGGCAAAATGAAACTATGAAAATATCGTTTTTCCTGAAACGAATGTAGTATATGCCTACCGGCGGAAATTGTTATTTTTTTCGTTTTTCTTCGGTCAGCCCTCCCCACCGTGGCAGCGGTGTTCTGGTTATTTTTATTTTGAAAAGTATCACTGGGAAGGCTGGAGGGCCGGAGTATAGGAAAACCGTAAACTTGAGAAAAAAAATTAAAAACATAAAAAGGAATATTGGAAACTGAACTTATAGCATCTGATGTGCAACACACCAAATTTACGGGGAGGGTTTTGAGAATTCCTATTATGAAAGAAATACAGTGGTACTGGAAGAAAGAAACATGGTCCATTAGAGTGCAAAACACTTCAAACTGATAACGGGTGGAACTTGCAACTAGAAATTGTCCCAGGGGAGCAAGTCAGACAGTCATACCTCCCCTTCAAACTTTTCGAACTCAGAGAATCTTTCTTTTTTCGTGATCGGTCTATGCGCTCGGTGCAGGGCCAGGCTACCCAAAATAATACTTTTCTTCTGAAGGTACTGACAAAACTTCTGTGCAATAAATATGACCAGCTTAGGCTTCATCTCCATTCGATAAACAATTACCATGTATGTCGATTTGGAGTTAAAGAGCAACTCCGTTAGCTATCTCAGATGTTGATAAATCTTGCGTTTCCACAAACGCACTTATAAATTTAGTCACAGCACGAACGTTTAAGAAAGATTTCGCATTTAGTGCGTTTGTTAAAATTAGTAAGATGGGCTGATCAAAAAAAATATTAGTAAGATGAGATCATTAAGGCGTTCGTATTTACATTGCTATAAATGATGTCTACCACTAACACGAATCGAGAATAGATCCTACATTTCGAATATGTTACAGAAAATTTATGTAGTGGATGCCATGGCAACCACTGATAGTAAGATTGATCATTATATTCTTGATAATATTTCGACAAATTTACATCATCGTGAATATCGCTTAGTAGTAGTTGTAACTTAGTTGTGATTGTATGTTCATGGCTGATTGTTAATAATTTCGTTTGGTTTTCACAGTCTCAGTCAGGACCAACAGACTTCCACCTATATGAAGCGGGATAGAAGAAAAACATAGTATCGAATAAAAAATTAATTCCTGGAAAATGTGAGTACTAAATTTGGTAGGTAAAAATGAAAAAATGAAACTACTAGAACACCGTTGCCACGGTGGTGAGGGCCGACCTAAAAGTATCACTTTTCTTAAAACTGCGTGAAAGTATCATTTTTCCTGACACGAGGTGAATGTATCACTTTTTCCGACATGGAGTGAAAATATCACTTTTCCTGGAAAATAAATAAATAAGGAGTTATAATAATTGGACTACAATGGAGGAGCATTTTCAACATTTCTGTGCCGCGGTTAAAATCTTTTTTTATCAAATTGCACATTTGCGTTATGGTTCATTTTACCAAAAAAAAACGACCATAAAAGCGACTCCCTCCCTCCGGACCCTCAGGTCGGTCGGCCCAATAACGTAATTAAGCCTAATTCATGCCCGTGCCGTTATGGCACGGGTTAAGCCCTAGTATTTTTATATAAAAGACTGCTTAGCTACAGAAAACAAAACACATTGCTTCTAATTATTTGCCTGCCATTTTTAGGGGCGGCCCAAAAAGAATCATGGACGACTTATTTATCCCCACCTAGGGACAAAGGATATGGGGTGTCTACATATGGTAAAAGTACTAAGATACCCCTAATAATTCAATTTATGTTTTTACCCTTTACACTTTAAACTTTTTTTTAACTTATTTTTTCTTCAATTTTTTTTTCAATTTTTATATATAAATATTTTAAAAAGTTAAAAAATAAAAATGAATCGAGGTTTGGGAAAATGTAATTCTGGGGCGACTTTTGAAATCGGTAGATAACTGAATTAACAAGACTACCGATTATGAAAGTATAAAAATTCGAATTTTAAAGTTGGGAAAATTGAATTCTGGGGCGACTTTCATAATCGGTAGATAACTAATTTGTCAAAACTACCGATTATGAAAGGAAATATTCGAAATTTTATATGTTTGGGAAAATTTATTTTTTTCATAATCGGTAGATAATTAATTTGCCAATACTACCGATTATGAGAAATTTCAAAGTTTGGGAAAACTGAATTCTGGGGTGACTTTCATAATCGGTAGATAACTAATTTGTCAAAACTACCGATTATAAAAGGAAAAAATTCAAAATGTGGGAAAATGTATTTCTTTCAAAATCGGTAGATAATTATCTACCGATTATGAAAGTAGAAAAATTCGAAAATTTCAAAGTTTGGGAAAACTGAATTCTAGGCCGACTTTCATAATCGGTAGATAACTAATTTGTCAAACTTAGTGCCAAATGCTTGGCAATCCTTGGTCGAGCAAATCTATGACTTCGTACTGAACCTGGTAAACGAGCAGATAAAACTACCGATTATAAAAGGAAAAAATTCAAAATGTGGGAAAATGTATTTCTTTCATAATCAATAGATAACTATCTACCGATTATGAAAGTATAAAAATTCGAAAATTTCAAAGTTTGGGAAAATATATTTTTGGTGCGACTTTCATAATCGGTAGATAACTAATTTGTCAAAACTACAGATTATGAAAGTAGATTAATTTGAATTGGATAAACCCCGGCGGACAGCAGAAACTTGAAAGTAGAAAGGTGGACAGTAGAAACTTGAAAATAAAAAGGTGGTAAGAAAAAGAACGTAAACAATTAAGAGGATGGAGATTTGAGATGACGTGAACTTTTTTGTTTTTGTTTTTTTGTTATAATTAAAAAATAAAAGGATATGGTTTGGAAGAAGAGATGTGGAGATCTCGATAGGTAGAAAAGAGACGAAAGGGTAAAGAAAATTTAGAAGAAAAGAATAAGAGGACCGGAAGTCGAAGCTCTAGATGCCACTTAATGCAGAGAACGGAAGCGTGAATAAAGAAATTGCGGTAGAAAAGAGGGATAAACCCAAGATTAACTCATTTTCATTGAATAATTTTATCTATAATTACATAGACTTGTCTCCTATTTGAGAATATAATAAATTCATATTCCTAAAATAAGTCTAAGACTCAAACTTGGAAAATAAGAAATCCCTAAAATAAACAATTTCTTATAATTAAATAACTCCTAAAAATAAGTAATTCTAATAAATAAACACTTCCAAAAATAATAAACTCTTAATAAGGGATGTTCTAGATCAATATCCTTCTCTCAAGTCAATCTTGGTGAAGATTTTGGACCCATATAACTCATCAAGTAACTCTTCTATCATATGAATTGGATATTTGTCCTTGATGGTGAGCTCATTCAATTTTTCTGTAATCCACACAGAATCTCCAACTCATATAGGGAATCTTCTTAACCAGTAAATAAAATTGGAGATGAAAATGGGTTGTGACTAGGCATGATAACTCCATAATTAAGCATTTCTTGTACCAGTTGTTCAACAACTTCTTTTTGTACACATGGAATTTTGTAGGGCCTTTGGTTTGAAGGTGTAGAAAGTGGCTTCAGAAGTATATGATGATCATGAGATCTTTTTGGAGGTAAGGCGGTGGATTTTGAAAGATTAAATTGTATGATCTCAAGATTGGTTGTAGAGGTTTTGGGGTACGAGAATGAGTTTCAATGGTTGTAATAGAGAAGACGTGTCCTATGAGCCCATGTTTGTTCATCTTGAAATATCTTTGACATGCCCATGCTAACATCATGGACACATTTGCTGTGTATGCACTCCCTAACAATTTAATTTCTTCGTTTCCTCTATTAAAGGAAGGATGTAGTCATATGCTTGAAATCAAATTTGATAGGACGGATGCCCTTCATAAATTCCACTCCTAGTACCATGTCACATCGCTACTATGTCACATCCCTCAAGCCTGACATCAAATTAAAATTTATACCCTTGGATGCTCCATGAAAATTTTGGGCACTTGGCATCACTGAGTAGCTTATTGCCATCGACTACAACTACATGAAAGTATGATGTTGGCTCTATATAAGCACCACTATACTTAGCTAACTCAGGGTTTAAAAAGTACGAGTACTCCCACTATATACTAATATTGTCATAGTTTTTTTATTCCTAGTCATGCCTTGTATCCTTATAGTTTTGTGATACACATTACCCGACAGAGCATGGAGTGAGATCTCAACTTCCTTCTCCAATTCTTGTATTACCTGGAGAGTTGACTGGTGATTCTTCTTCATATGTACAATGCTCCTCATCATCTCCCACTAGCATAAATAACAGTTGCCTGGTACACCTATGTCATGTCTTATACATATCATCACAGTTATAACATAAACCCTTCTCACATCTAGACCTCATTTCAGCATAAGTGAGTTTTCTAATTATTAGTTATGGGCTAGTGTTGCTCCTTGAAGGAGAACTTGTCTTTGGATATGTCACAAAACCCCTACTGCTGCTGCTTGGAATGGAGATAGGTAGTAGTTGGGAGTGAATTTGGCCTTCTTAATAGTCTTCTCTAATATGGCTTCCTGCATCCTAGCCAAATATATAGCCTTCTTAAGACTAGTTGGTGAGAACATTTGCACTGAAAGCCTCAATTCTTCCTTCAACCCACTCACAAAACTGGATGTGAAGTAATCTTCAGTAAGATGTTTGTTCTTAGCATGCATGAGAGCCTTCAACTCTTCAAAAGATTCCTAATACTCAATTACAATTCCTTCTTGACTCAACTTATTACATTTTCCTACTATATCATCATGTCCAAGCTTTTGGAATCTGAAGTTGATATTCACAGCAAAGTCTTCCCACACAATGATATCTGTTCCTTCCTGATAGTCTTGAAACTACACATCGGTTTTTCCATCTAGATAAAGTGAGGATAACATGACCTTTTGTTCTTCATCCATAACATCTCAAATGAAAAAATTGTTTACATTTTAGAATCCAAGATCTAGGTCTGTGACCATCAGACCTAGGAAATTCGACTTTAGGCTTATGAGGGTTAGTAATTTGACGATTACCTCCTCCATTGATATCCTCTCCTGACGTGTTTTAAGAATAAGATCCAATAGGGGTCTGTAGTAAGCCGTCTCCATCTTTAATTTTGTTAATGATTCTGTCTTCCATTGATTGCATCTCAACGGTTAACGAGTTTGAAATTCTACCTTGTGCCTCATAAAACTTCTTAACGATTTCTGATCAAAAAAACAAAAAAAAAAACTTCTTAACGATTTCATCATGACTCTTCATCAGAGCGGTAAACTTCTTGTGAAGATCATCGAAATCTTTCTAATTAACCATAGCTTACAGGTCACTCAGATCGAGTGCTATGACACCAATTGTAAGGATTTACCTTACAAATTAGACCAAAAAAATCTCAAAATCTCTAAGGATAGAGATTGGATTGGGGAAAACAGAATTTTTAGAGAGAAAATATAATTTTACTGATAATTTTTCATGAGTTTTTCTCATCCACAGAAACAGAATATAAGGATAACACAAAAAACAACTCATGTGACTCACACGGTGACTGCTAATTAAGATTAGCAACGACTAATTAAACTAATAACACCAGGTGTCCAAGTAAGAGGGGTCTTCCCTTAATAAGACTAATTCTAACAAAACATGATAATTATGGGTCCTTACAATACTGCACGTTGACTGTTACTATATCCTTTGATATGACTTTTATCTTACTTGTTTTTTTAAATCCTGTTGAGATAATCTTTGGAGACTTTTGAAATCAGGAAAAGTAAATAGAGTTGATCAATTACTTGTTGAAATGAAGATGGTACCAAGTTGACCACAATCTTTACGATGTCAACCTATAAGTTCGATACCTTGCACGATCTAATATAGACAAGAACTGTCAAGAAGATAGCAACCACAAGGTATACACTTAGTATATAATATAAGTCTGAAACCGAACCTTAAACTATAGGGATCAACATAAGTGTTTGGGATCAACGTATAAGTGCAATTACTTTAATTATAAATTAAAAAAAATAATAATGCGAAAAGCAAAGTAAAAGCATACAAAAAGACTTTGTTAACGAGGAAACCGTAATTGTAGAAAAAGCCTGGGACCTAGTACAGTTTTGAATACTCTCTTAATTAAGCTGCTATACAAAGACCACTACCAACTTCGTATAGTTCAGACCAAGTAAACTACTCATAGTTACCTAGTTTCCTCAGTATCCTTGTGCCTACAACTAATCGTGCCAACGCACATGAATCTTAAGATAGAGTTTTTGATGGGGAAAAACGATTTGCTGGTTTTTCAGGAAGTGGAGAGACGATCGTGCGGACGGAGGCTCCTCAACCGAGAAAACTGTCTAACCTCAAATAGATGCACTGCACGGGAGTGCTTTGAGATTGAGAAATCAATTTGTAGGACTCCGTCCTAAACCAAGAAATAGTCGTTCCAGAGTCAATTCGGTCACAAAGAGGGAAGAGGGTTGATCTGTAGGAGGGAAGCTGAGAAGTGTGTGAGATCAATGGTGAAAAAGTAGGGGTACAACAACCACACCAAATAATTCGTTTGGCAATCTGAATAGAAAAACTCCAATATACTTTCAAGAGAATCAACTAGACAGTCAGACTCAATATAGAGAAAAGTATATAAAAGAGTTTTATATCTCTATCTCTTAATTCAATCCACAATCAGCAAATAGGAATTTGTGAGCCCGATTGAATATAAGAGGAATAACTTGAACGGTACCAAAGACCAATGTTCAAGGATCAATCAATTTCAATCAACAACCAAAGGTTGAATTTCCCAATTGATCAATTCAACGCACAACCTGTGATATTTCAATTATATAACAAAATATAATGCGGAAAAGAAATAACACAGACACCAGAATTTTGTTAACGATAAAAATCGCAAATGCAGAAAACCCCCGGGACCTAGTCCAGAATTGTACACCACACTGTATTAAGCCGCTACAGACACTAGCCTACTACAAACGAACTTTAGATTGGACTGTAGTTGAACCCTAATCAATCTCACACTGATTCAAGGTACAGTTGCGTTCCTTACGTCTCTGATCCCGACAGGATACTACGCACTTGATTCCCTTAGCTGATCTCACCCACAACAAAGAGTTGCTACGACCTAAATTCGAAGACTTGATAAACAAATCTGTCTCACATAGAAAAATCTATTGGAATAGATAAATATGTCTCCCAAAGAAATACCTACGAGTTTTGTTCCGTCTTTTGATAAATCAAGGTGCACAGGAACCGATTGATAAACCAGACTTATATTCCCGAAGAACAGCCTAGTATTATCAATCACCTCACAATAATCTTAATCGTATGGTAGCGAAACAAGATATTGTGGAATCACAAATGATGAGACGAAGATGTTTGTGACTACTTTTTATCTTGCCTATCGGAGAATAAATCTCGAGCCAATCTTAAAGAAGATAGTACTCAAATACGATAGAAAGAGCAAGATCAGATCACGCAACTACAGACAAAATAGTTGGGTCTGGCTTCACAATCCCAATGAAGTTTTTAAGTCATTAACCTACAGGGTTTCATGAAAAACCTAAGGTTAAAGGAGAATCGACTCTAGCTTATACAACTAATATCACACAGGAGATGTGGGGATTAGGTTTCCCAGTTACTAGAGTTCTCCTTTATAGAGTTTTCAAATCAATGTTTGCAATCTAAGTTACCTTGGTAACAAAGCATTCAATATTCACCGTTAGATGAAAACCTGATTAGATTCAAGCTAATATCTTTCAACCGTTAGATCGAACTTAGCTTGTTATACACAAATGAAATGTACCCTCATTTAGGTTTATGTAACCGTACCTAAACGTGTACACCATGTTGGCTCAACCGTAGTTAACCGAGGTTAGCTATATGAACACTCTCATATCAACCATATTCATCTTAACCATAACTAGTTCAAATGACTCAAATGAAACTAGTTAAAGAGTTTATCAATTGCTATATTCTCATAGAATTATACAAGAACACAATCGAAGCGAAATTGGTTTGATTCACTCGAATAAATTCATGAACATTATAGCCACGGTTTGCAAAGAATGTATTCTTTAATATATAAATGTATTAGTTCATGAACAAACCAATTCTAGAACTTTAACCACTCAAGTATGCAAACGGGTACGCATACTTAAGTAGCGGTATGAGTTTGGGTTTGCCAGTATGCGAACGGGTACGCATACTTAAGTACACTTACAAAACCCAGCAGAAATTCCCGGACCTATATCTTACGCAAGTATGCGTACTGGTATGTGTACTTGGTACACGGAATTTCACAACTACAAGTACGCATACGGGTATGCATACTTTAGTTCCGGTCATGGATCACATACATGCAAGAATGCACACTATGTTTATAATCCAATAATTGTTAAGTATTCTAAACTCTATTTCAATCATTGAAACTTTCTTAGAGGATGACAATAGCCGTTTTCACACACTATTAGCATCAAAGCAATTTTCAAGATATTGAAATAATCATAACGAAACATTCCAAGCCTACATCAAATGATTGTCTCACAATGTAAGATGTTACTTAATGATTTTCACATGATCATCTTTTAACTTTCGTCAAGAATATAAGATGAACTTGGTTGAAGTGAAAGCTTACCAACACATATTCCGAGAAATATATAAGCAAGTTAATCTATGCTCAAAGTCTCAAATGTGTATAATCTAAAACCATAAACGACCTTTGTATCAATATAGGAGATAGAGTAGAAATAGACTTTCCAAGTGATAGATGAGTTTCAGTCTCCACATACCTTTTGTTGATGAAGTTCCACAAGATCGCCTTAGTAGTTCTTCGTCTTCAATTTGAGAACGTTGTGAAGTCTAATGCTCAACTACACAATCTATCCTAGTCCGAGACATCACTATAAGTAGACTAGAAATCAAGACTTATAGTTTTGATCACTAACATTGACAAACAAGCTTGAGATAGCAACGCTTGCGAGTTCGACCGAGCAATGCTTTAACAATCTCCCCCTTTGTCAATTTTAGTGACAAAACTATTAATACGTATGGATTACAAAAAAACAAACTTTGTAGCTTCTCATCCAAATGCTTGATCTCCTTGGCTCTTCAACGTTACTCGAAATCTTCGTCACTTCCAAGTATTCCAATGATTCCAAATGTGTTCAATTCCGCATCATTGTTGTTGAAGATCCGTAGCAATAACAATGAGAAAATAGTTGCTCTCAATCATTGTTTTACAGTGTCATAGTATCATTATACATCATCAAAGTCCAATTATATAACACCTTTGACAACAATACTATGGTGATATGTATCACTCCCTCTTAGTCAATACTTCATCTCACAATGAAAACCACTCCTCCTTACATAATGATCCGTAAACCATATGTATTTGTAGTGTGAACTACATATTAATTCTCCCCCTTTTTTTCAATATAAATTGGCAAAGGTACGAAAACTAGTGGGATCCTAATGAAATTTCCATAGAGAACAACATATCTACTTGTTTAGATGCCATCAAATAGCCGAAACTAAATGCATTCATCAAGGAGTTTATAAAGATACAAGATAACCCCTACAATATTCCACAGCCGCACTCCCCACAAAGAATTGGCAATTAAACACAAGTTCAAATAAGAACTCTCCCCAATTAATTGTCATTCCCGAAAGAACAACAAGAGCGACCTTACTTTTAAGAGAAAAGAAGGATTTTTTTGACATTAACAAATCACATGAAACATGAATTTGTATCCAAAAAACTCAATTGAATTAACCACATGGAAAATGATCAATTCAATCGGTCATGCTCAACATAAGAGAGCTTACGGAGCAACACAGTATATACACAAAGATGTGGATCAGGGAAAGACCAATACTGCATAATAAACAAAGGTTCATTCTATTTTTCATCACTATTTGCACAATGACATATAATAGACTTAATCTTTGTAAACAAAAGTTCATCCTTTCTTCCATCAATATTTGCATCATGACATAAAAGGCTTAACTTTTGTAGTCAAAAGTTCATTCTATCTTTTATCAATACTTTAATACCGACATATAATAGAGTTAACTTTTGAAAAATATGGGACATTCAAGGTTCACGTATGTAAACAACATATCCCATAATAATTTGCAATATATAAAACCATAAAGATTAATACTGCAAAAATCATCTTCCAAATCAACTTTAGAATTTAAACAAATAAATCTAAAAACATTGCAAGATGAAAAACGTTTGCAATAGCTATATGTACTCACAATAATTTCTATTCCAAACCCTAGTTATCCTTCTTAAAAACACAAGAATAAATTCTCATAATAAGTTTCCTAGATAATAATCAAAAAGAAAAAAAATCTAAACAAAAACTTAGACACGATCAGTAACCAAGGAACGGACAAGGGCGAGTTCATCAGATGCTTTCTTTAGCTCATTTTTCAGAAACACAAGGTTCTTTGATGCAATTTCAAGTTGTTCACAAACGACCTCAAAATCTTGAAGAATATTTCCAACCAATTGAAGGGACATTTGAACTACAAGATCTTTTTCATGATCAATTGCTTGAAAGCAAACTATGGAGATGGGTTCTTCGTGAATTCAAAAAATTTGGCATCATCAAACTTGTCTTCCTTTTTGCATCCCTCCATTGTGCACAACAAAACACCAAGAGAGGTCTTGACGTTATCGAATTAGTATACATATCAAAAGAGACACTTGATATATATATAAGTGATTTCACAAGAAAACCCTAAGGTTACATGTGACCGTTTGATAACGGGTCGGGTGCACAAAATTCATGGTTATGACCCAAAAATCAAAAACCAGAAACCCAGAGGGGCACGCGTTTAGAAACATGTTTTGAAAACAAGTTCTGAACACATGACAGGAAACTTTGGCTCATGCACAGTGCAACAAAAAGTTGAAAATCAACTGTCATTGAGGAAGAACAATCTAAAGATTTAATTAAGGCATCAGACGGATAAAGCACAACAACTGCCCGGAGCAAGGCTAGAAGAAATAAACAATATCAACACAAAAAGTACAACATGGACCATTAGTCAAGAAAGAAACATCTTCTTG
>JAJJMB010014053.1:2127299-2198169 GCA_023531105.1 Papaver atlanticum
TTGACATACCAACGCTTGGTGGGTTCAACCGAGCTATGCTCTAACAAGAGCAGCACTAAGATCAGTCTCCAATTGTTTCTCACGAGCAAGAAAAACCTTTTCCCTATCATTAAAACAATTTTGTTGAGAGTCATACCTTTCTTCAGTTTATGCAAGTCTTTCTTTCAACACAAAGAGATTTTGGCGAAGTTCATCACATTCAGAATTCTTTGAATGCAGATCTTCCTCTCGATCTTTAAGAATAGATTGTAGTAAACTGTAACCACAGTCATATCCCTTAAAGTGTTTTCTCATTTTCCTGTTTTCAAGACAGAGTGGAGTTAGAAATTCAGCCAAGAAAGATGTTGACTTTTCTTTCTTTAGGAGATAATCAAAAAGCTTGTTGTACTGTGAGCCTTCCTCATCAACATCTTGTCCCTCTTCTGAATCACTTTCATCAGACAGTTCATCTAACTGTTCATCTAGGCGTGCTTCCCAGTTATACAAAGTTTTTGATGATGGAGAAGATGAGAGAGGTTTCTCAGGGAAAACAAGGCTCTAGACCAATTTAGAATGTTTCTGAACTGGTGATGCGTTGTCAGAGATATTATCGTCCATATTCAGATCGCTACAAACACATACTTATAAGGTCTTAATGTGTTTGCCTGCTCTGATAGCAATTGAAAAAGTGGGGGTACAACAACCACACCCAATAATTCGTTTGGCAATCTGAATAGGCAAACTCAAATATACTTTCAAGAGAATCAACTAGACAATCATACTCAATCTAGAGAAAAGTATATCAAAGAGTTTTATATCTCTATCTCTTAATTCAATACGCAATCAGCAAATAGGAATTTGTGAGCCCGATTGAATATACGAGGAATAACTTGAACGGTACCAAAGACCAATGTTCAAGGATCAATCAATTTCAATCAACAACCAAAGGTTGGATTTCCCAATTGATCGATTCAACGCACAACCTATGATATTTCAATTACATAAAAAAATATAATGCGGAAAAGAAATAACACAGACACCATAATTTTGTTAACGAGGAAAACCGCAAATGCTGAAAACCCCGGGACCTAGTCCAGATTTGAACACCACACTGTATTAAGCCGCTACAGACACTAGTCTACAACCAATGAACTTCGGACTGGACTGTAGTTGAACCTTAATCAATCTCACACTGATTCAAGGTACATTTGCGCTCCTTACGTCTCTGACCTAGCAGGATACTACGCACTTGATTCCCTTAGATGATCTCACCCACAACTAAGAGTTGCTACGACCCAAAGTCGAAGACTTGATAAACAAATATGTCTCACACAGAAAAGTCTATTGGAATAGATAAATATTGTCTCCCACAGAAATACCTATGAGTTTTGTTCCGTCTTTTGATAAATCAAGGTGCACATGAACCAATTGATAAACCGGACTTATATTCCCGAAAAACAGCCTAGTATTATCAATCACCTCACAATAATATTAATCGTATGGTAGAAAAACAAGATATTGTGGAATCACAAACGATGAGACGAATTTTTTTGTGACTACTTTTTATCTTACCTATCGGAGAATAAATCTCGAGCCAATCTTAAAGAAGATAGTACTCAAATACGATAGAAACAACAAGATCGGATCACGCAACTACAGAGAAAATAGTTGGGTCTGGCTTCACAATCCCAATGAAATCTTTAAGTCGTTAACCTAAAGGGTTTCATGAAAAACCTAAGGTTAAAGGAGAATAGACTCTAGATAATACAACTAGTATCACACAGGAGGTGTGGGGATTAGGTTTCCCAGTTGCTAGAGTTCTCCTTTATATAGTTTTCAAATGAGGGTTTGCCATCTAAGTTACCTTGGTAACAAAGCATTCAATATTCACCGTTAGATGAAAACCTGATTAGATTCAAGCTAATATCTTTCAACCATTAGATCGAACTTAGCTTGTTTTACACAAATGAAATGTACCCTCATTTAGGTTTATGTAACCGTACCTAAACATGTACACCATGTTGGCTCAACCGTAGCTAACCGAGGTTAGCTATATGAACACTCTCATATGAACCATATTCATCTTAACCATAACTTGTTCAAATGACTCAAATGAAACTAGTTAAAGAGTTGTTCAATTGCTATATTCTCATAGAAGTATACAAGAACACAATCGAAGCAAAATTGGTTTGATTCACTCGAATCAATTAATGAAAATTATATCCACGGTTTGCAAAGAATGTATTCCTTAATATATAAATGTATTAGTTCATTAGCAAACCAATTCTAGAACTTTAACCACTCAAGTATGCAAACGGGTACACATACTTAAGTAGCCGGTCTGAGTTTTTGTTCGCCAGTATGCAAACGGGTACGCATACTTAAGTACACTTCCAAAACCCAGCAGAAATTCCCGTACCTATACATTACTCAAGTATGCGTACCGGTATGTGTCTTGGTACAAGGAATTTCACAACTACAAGTATGCATACAGTTATACATACTTTAGTTCCGGTCATGGATCACATACATGCAAGAATGCCCACTTTGTTTATAATCCAATGATGGTTAAGTATTCTAAACTCAATTTCAATCATCGAAACTTTCTTAAAGGATGACAATAGCCGTTTTCACACACTATTAGCATCAAAGCAATTTTCAAGATATTGAAATAATCATAACGAAATATTCCAAGCCTACATCAAATGATTGTATCACACAAACCATGTAAGATGTTACTCGGCGATTTTCACATGATCATTTTTTGAATTTCCTCAAGAATATAAGATTAACTTGGTTGAAGCGAAAGCTTACCAACACGAATTCCGAGAAATATGTAAGCGAGTTAAGCTAAGCTCGAAATCTCAAATGTGTGTAATCGAAAACCATAAACGACCTTTGTCTCAATATAGGAGATGGAGTAGAAATAAACTTTCCAAGTGATAGATGAGTTTCAGTCTCCACGTACCTTTTGTTGATGAAGTTCCACAAGCTCGCCTTAGTAGTTCTTCGTCTTCAATTTGATGAACGCCGTGAAGTCTAATGCTCAACTATACAATCTATCCTGGTCCGAGACATCACTATAAGTAGACTAGAAATCAAGACTTATAGTTTTGATCACTAACATTGACAAACAAGCTTGACATAGCAACGCTTGCGAGTTCGACCGAGAAATGCTCTAACAAATGGTGATCAAATATTGTGAATTTTTCGTAGGTTTCTGCAAATGAACTGCTGGGTTCGAATAAGTTTTGAATTATGCTCCGTTGAGAGTGATTGTTCAGATGAGAATTGTTATGAAATTCCCGTATATCTATTCTTGTTAATCATGAATTCATAGAACTTATTTATATTGATAGAACGTGGACACATTGATCTCCAATAAGTGTGACGGTTGTTTGAGTGAAAGAGTGGGAAAGTAGGAGATCTTGGTTTAACCAGTTCCATGTTGTGCAGAGACTGGGTTGATCATCCAACCACTACTTTGATAACTTCCTCAACCGCTTGCACGACTTCCTAACATTTCTCATCGTGGATGAACACACGTGCCATAGGCCGCCAGACCAAAACCCTAATTAATATCCCCCCATGTGACGTGATTGATGTCTCACGAATTTGAGTCTGCAAGACAGACGTGTATTTGATCATTCAGTCGTTGACTTGATTAGACGATCAGTCTAAGTATTGTTCAGTCAAGCATGATTGCCGAGTGCTCTAGGATTCATGGATTGAACATGTCTGCTGGGACGTATAGTTCTCGAATGAATGATGTTGATAATTGAATCAACATGATAGTCTGAGAAAATATTGCTTGTATGATGAATTGTTGAATATTGATAGTTGAATCAATATTCGAGCATTGAGCAAATATTGCTCATTCGATGAATTACTGAATATTGATAGTTGAATCACATCTGAGCAAATATTGCTCATTCGATGGATTACTGAATATTGATAGTTGAATCAATATTCGAGCATCTGAGCAAATATTGCTCATTCGATGAATTACTGAATATTGATAGTTAAATCAATATTCCAACATCTGAGCAAATATTGCTCATTCGATAAATTACTGAATATTGATAGTTGAATCAATATTCCAGCATCTGAGCAAATATTGCTCATTCGATGAATTACTGAATATTGATAGTTGAATCAATATTCGAGCATTTGAGCAAATATTGCTCATTCGATGAATTATTGAATATTGATAGTTGAATCAATATTCGAGCATTTGAGCAAATATTGCTCATTCAATGGATTACTGAATATTGATAGTTGAATCAATACTCAAACATTTGAGCAAATATTTCTCATTCGATGAATTACTGAATATTGATAGTTGAATCAATATTCGAGCATCTGAGCAAATATTGCTCATTTGATGAATTATTGGTAAAATGACCAAATAAAATATTAATTAAAACATTGGTAACTGGACCGGATATTATATAATTCATAAAGATGTTGATTGCTGGATCAACATAAAATTATTAGTGTTTGAAGTTGCTCAGAATCATGAATTGCAGAGCATTCAATTCTAAACCCTAATTTTGATCGATTGCTGATCAATTGATGATTTACTGAAAATAAGTCACTGAGTGAAGGAGGGACCGGCTACATGGGATGATGGACAACCATGTATCGCCTAGGTGCTCGAGTGATCATGCACCAAAGTCCTTTGTTGACCAGTTGGTGAAAGGATGATTAAATGCCTGTTTAATCATTTATTGAAATAGTGCTCGTCTGAGCATTAGGTGATAAAACCTAATTATGGAGAGATGAGGGACCGACCAAGGAGTCATGGGACCATCCCTTGGTGATCATGGTACCAGCTAATGGTCATTTGAGCAAATTCCCAGTTGGTTGGAAAGAGTTTGGACCCAATATGAGCGATTGAGAGCAAATTGGGTCAAAATTATGAAGATGTGTGGGACCGGCTCCTTGCAAGACTTAGGGACGGACTTGGTCGGTCAAGGTAGAATGACCGTGTCACCATGATGTCCGTGTCTCAGTCCTGAGAGTTTTGGTATTTTCTGGTGCGCGTTTGAGCAATATTTTGGATTTTCAGAAGAGTTTGATCTTGACTGAAACTCTCGATTTCGCTCAAATGAGCAAGTAGAACTTTGCTCGTGCGACCAATATTTTTAGAATATTAAAATAATGATATTTTAATTTTTTTTACGTGAGAAGCCTACTCGTTCATGTGACCATTTGACTTTTTGGCTTTTTCATGGTTTGAGCAATATTTGAGAAAATATTAAAAAAATGGGGTTTTCGCTCAAACGATGGAGTTTCGTGAGATGAAGGAAATAATAATATGAGAAAATAAGGAATTGCAAGGTGTGGGACCGTCCACGGCTAGGGCATGGCCGGCCGGGCGGCTAGGTGGCCCGGTCCCGTGACACCTATCCCTATTTTTTTTTACTATTTTTTCATCGTTTGATGGAAAGTATGGAGAAACTAAGAGTTTTGCTCAAACGAGGGAGTTTGCTCAAATGAAGGAGTCTTCATGAGATGAGGGAAATAATAAATTAAAATAAAATAACGGAAGAGGGGGACCGGCCATGGGGCATGACCGTCCGACCGGTGGGCCCGGTCCCATGCCTCTTGTTTATTTTAATATTATTTTCCTTCCTAATTGCAAAGGTTCCTCGTTCGTCCATATTTTTGAACGCTCGTTCGTGCGTTCGAGTGCTCGTTTGTGCATTATTTGCTGAGTAAACTCGCACCATTTTTGGGGCTTACTCGGTGATGGCCCAGATGCCCGATCAATGAATATTTATTACTAATCCATGAAATTCAGCTGAGAATCAGTCATGAAACGGAGCAATAAAATTAATTGAATATCTCCATAGAATTCAGCTGAGAATCCATGGAACGGAGTAATGAGATAAATGGTTATCTATTACTAATCCATGGAATCCAGCTGAGGATCAGCCATGGAACGGAGTAATGAGATAAAATAAATTATTTTCTAGGAATTTAGTTGATGAATGAAACGCTAGAATTAATCTATTTGCAGAATCGAGATATGAGATAATTGAAGCATCATACTCGTTCTGAGGGGGTGTATAGTCAGGGAACAACGAACAGCGTGATGTCCTGAAGGCGTTAAGCTCTCTAACAAATATTATGTCTAGGAACCGCCCAGTCATCAAGAGATTCTATACACGATCTCTCTACGTAATCAGGGAACAACGAGCAGCGTGACGTCCTGAAGGCGTTAAGCTCTCTAACAAACATTATGTCTAGGAACCGCCCAATCATTTCAATTTTATGTAGAGGTGGTGATGAAATGTGTGAAACATCGAATGCTCAGCTGAGAGGCCTTTCGAGAAACATATTTATCATAGCTCTGAGAGGAATGTTCGCTCAGTCAGAGATCGTGAAACGGTTCACGGATCATAAAATATGAATCGTCACATACATTCCTGAAGCCGGGTCAGAAGCATGCAGTATCATGATTTTACGATTTTGACCTTTGTCGAAAATCCACCATCAACAAGAGTCCACTATCTTAAGTTGCTTCTGTCTCTCTAAAGACTTTAAGCACTCAACCCTTTAAATCGTCTTCCAAAAATTAAATGAAAAATCTGTTTGGGAATCACTCTTCTTATCTCAAGAAGTTAATCAGAGATATTCTAGTTGAGCTTGACAAAGGCTTTTCTGTTTAAAATCAATTAAACTCCTTTGTCGGTTAGATATTCCAAGATCTGGATTAACAAGTTAACTAGATCAAGTCAAACAGAATAACCAGGTTCGGATACTGAAGAGTACCACAAAATGATAGCTTGTCGATGTAAATATGACTATTTAATCAATCGTCTATCAAAGATAAATGATATCTAGTCGGATCCCAGCCGATCAAGTTTGTGCAAGAAGCAAATCACAAAGATACGAAACCAATAAGAAAATCTTATTGTCTTCAAATCTTCAATAGTTTTCTGTGCATGTACAATAACAAACTTGATTCCAACTTATGATCGATCACGCACAGAACGGAGTCTGTTAATAATGGATGATCACAAGTCAACGTCAGATCTAAAATCAGATCTAAACTACTGTTAATCTCTTGATCTCTCTTGAGTGACCTTATGTCAGAAGAAAAGGCTCTCAAGAATAATCAAATTAGGTGCAATCAAGAGTTAACAGCCTTTAGTCAATCAAATCAATTACCAAAAACTAAAATAACAATGCAAATTCTAGTTTCCCACCAACGGTACCAGTGGACGCTTCTTGATCCCAAAGAAGTCTTTAAACTAGCGGACGTAAGAAATTTCTCCTAATTAGGTTATTCTCGTGTCCAAGATAATATAAGGATTTAAGTTTTAATTTTGTTTAAATTTTTTTATTAGCTAAGGCTTATCTTAAATATAGCCCATAAGACTTTGGTATTTTAAGTTTGACTATTTTCATTTATTAAATATGACCCCCAGAAAAAACAATTGAGTTGATATCTTTTGCTCAGGACCGAAAGGTGGTCATTTAGTTAGATTTGGATCATCTTCTTCATCGTCTTTGTCAATCACTTTATTTTTCTGATGATAAGATAAACTCCAATTGATTTTTTCTTTTTCGAAAAATTCAATTGATCTTGTTACCAAATTTTCATGACAATAGTGATTAAAGGATAAACTCCAATTGATTTTTTTTTTGTCGAGAAAATTCAATTGATCTCGTTACCAAATTTTCATGACAATAGTGATTAAAGGAAAATTCAATTGATCTCGTTACCAAATTTTCATGACAATAGTGATTAAAGGATTGTTTTTGATTTTAAACGACATCCAACTTGTTGTATAACTAACTATGGTGATTTAAATTGATTAATGGGTTGGTCATTTAAGGTTCTATGATCGATCATCCATTGCTTGAACCCACTATACTATTCCCATGAATTTTCCATAAACCAATATTAACGATACATCGTAATACTTTTTATTTCACCGACACACAAACCCGTAAATATAGGTTTTAATTCACGATACTGAGCTCACGAAATAATAACATGATCAATTTAGATAAATATTTTCAGTGTGGTTTATTATTATAAATTTATCCAAGTTTTGCTTAATTATTTTGTCATATACAAGACAAAAGGAGGATCCAATTCGTGGTATAGCGAGATAGTTTTGTTATTTGATTAGATACAAATTGCATTTTAATTGAAGCCTATTATAGGGGCTCCTAGGATCTGGTTTTGTAGGCTCTATGAATTCAAATATCCTAAATATGGATAGAGGGGACCTAATCTCAAATAAAAGTATAAAATTACCCTTTGATAACTAAACTAATTACCTAACCTAAACCTAATTAAAATCAAACTAAAAAACTAAACCTAACCCGGAAAAAAATAACACGACTTTAAATAAAAATTAAAAACCCAACTCTTCCTATTTATCCTCTCTTCTTCTCCATCGCCTTTTATTCCTCTTCTTCCATTTTTCTTCTCCAATGACGATTATCGCAGCCAATAATGACTTATACCAGAGATTTAGAAATTAGTTTCAAAACTAAATATGGTTGGGAAACCAATATTTCTCATCCATAAAACACTCCTACAGTTTGGAATATATGAATTTCCTGATGGTAGAATTTTTTTGCGGTTAGGAAACATGAACTCCCAACCGTAATTATAGTTTACGGTTAGGAAACCCAACCCTATTTTAAATTTTAAATTTATTTTCTTCAGATCTTCCAGTTACCGTTGATTTGTCTATGGTTTGGAAAACATTGACTCCCAACCGTATTTTGAATTTTCAAATATCGAATCTGTCAAATGAGGGCAACATTTCTTGCATCCTTTGCTTTAAATTACTTATGGAATTGTTTCAAATTTTATTTGTTTCAAATCTTCATGAGTGCGAACGTTGTATCATATTGGTATAATTGTTCTATACATTCAATGCAACTTGAGAATGAACAACAATCCTTAGAATGGTGGTTTCGAACAGTAACTAGACCAGAGAGTGTGACCATTGATCCACTCGGGAGCTAAATATTGACGGTAACTATTGAATATCCCTCTCATAAAGCTATTCTCACGCTTTCACTGTTTAATTTTTTTTTTCTCTTTCTTTTTGTTTTTCTAGCTCTGCTATCAAGCAAGTTTTTTAATTATAAAAAAAATTAAAGAGTTCATTGACGAGAAAAACAGTGTAACATGAAAACTAGAGACCTGGAAACGATTCTACTCTGAAATAAAACTTTTTATTAGTTTCAAACTGATTCTACTCTGAAATAAAACTATCTAGGGTTTATATATATCTTTGGAGGTACTTTTATTTAGGGTTTTTGTTTTGAAACGTTAAATGTTATGAAGTTATTTGGAGAACCGACTCAATTGAAATATTTAATCGGATTATTTTGAGTCGACTCAACTAACTAGCTATAAAACTTATACAAACTCAGTTAAGATGTCGTGGGTTATGAATTAGGCTATAGTTAATAAATGAAAAGTTTCTAGTGGGTTATAATTAATAAAAGAATGGGTTATATTTAAGAGAAGACAAAACAAAATCTCAGCCTTTTATTATCACACCTGACAAACATTATTAAAATTTAATTGCAATTTTCAATACCAAAATTGTACTCTCTTTGTTCCATTTTGTCTAGAGTATTAGAAATAGCCCGTGTGGCAACGACAATGTTCGTTTGAACTGCGGCCGATGTAACATTTTTTTGGCATTCCAATTATTTACTTTAGAGATAGTTACATTTCGTACCAACCAAATATAGTTTCCCTGGATACACAACAATATCAGTTCGTACACATCACTGAAAAACAAACAAATACAGATTGTTACGGATACTCTCGATCTAGCAATAACAATAAAAAAAAATCTTTAGGCGACAAATCGTTGCACAATAAAAAAAAGAGTTGATAACAGTTCAATTTAAGTGACCAACTCCCATGCATTTCAATTTGTTTCATAGTAAAAAAAAGTTGATGATAATTCAATTGAAGTAACCAACTCCCATGTACCTCCAAAATATTGATGGTTCCATTAATGTTATTAGTAAGAAATTTGAAATATTTAACTTCTACTTAGAGGAATACGAAGTTAACTTAAAATCCTTGTAAATCAACACCCACATTAAATTAATAAAAACCCACTAAAAAATCTGGAATAACATTTTTCCATATTTTACTCTGATATAATGACCCATTCGTTTCAATTTATAGATTATGATAAGCATCATATGCCAGCATAGGCAAACAGAATTTTATAGATTACATCCAGTTGAGTCAAAAAGAAAGAATTAAAAATAAATAAAAGTAATAACACGTGAACTTGAAGCTTGAAATTTTGTACTTATTGAATATGTGCTTTCAAATAATGTAATTCCTAAACAAAGATAAAAATATTCAATAAACCTGAGATATTCAAGTTTTATTTTCTTTGAGCATTTATTTTTTCAAAATTCATAAAGCTAATATTTTGTTCATGTTTGTCTGCGGATCTCAAAATTATTTTTTGATTAAAATTTATCTTGACAGTTGCATGCTTATAACTAAGATTTTTTTTTTAGTAATGCCTATAATTTTTTTCCCTTTTGTGATCGTATATGGTGCATATAAGTCTTCATATATATATATATATATATAATCATTTAATTGATTTTTGATATATATAAACTGCAATGCAGTTATAAGGGAAATGAGAAGTTAGTCTTGTGGGAGAAGATGACGAAATACATGAGAGCTAAATTTTTGCCACATAATTACGTTGGCATGATGTACCAGCAGTTGCAAAACCTTCGCAAAGGAGCATGTTTTATCGATGAGTACACCAAGGAGTTTAACCGATTACTTACTCTTAACAACTTGTCAGAGACAGATGTGCAGACAATCGTTCGTAATGTAGAAGGTCTCCCTCAACAACATCAGGACACACTCAACATGTTTGAATGTATCTTATTTCGCATGCACATCATAGAGCAAGGAAGATATAGAAACAAGCGAGGCGTAGAATCTCAAATTGGGGTATCAATGTTTCAGCATCTCCAATAAGTAACCGTAGTATGTCCAAACCAGGTACAACTAGTAAACCTAATTCTATGTCCGCACTAAATAAAACCCCATTTAATACTTTTGGATGTCGATGTTATAAGCCTGGACACAAGGGAAGTGACTGTCACAAGAGAGAACTGGTGAATAAGTGTTTCTCACTGAAGAATATAGTGATGATGATATTAAACATATTTTTGATGATACTCCTAAAGATGATTACCCTACTGATGAAGTTGTTAATGGGGATCAAGGAGTTAACTTTGTGGTGAGAATAAGTTTCCTTACTCCACGTCAAGAAGATGATGACATGTGGCTATGCACCAATATATTCCAGACAACTTGCACGATCGAAGGAAAGGTTTGTCGTATAGTTATTGATCCTGGAAGTTGCGAGAATCTGGTTGATGAAGAGGTTGTAAAAAAATTCAATATGGAAACAAAAGCATCTAATGCATGTTTGTATATGTCTCGTGGAAAGTGCCAAGTCAACCTTGAACAGAGTTGAGCATGGATTCTGTGTTGGGTTTACCTCGAACTCATATGGGAAACTATTCAGTATTTGTAGTTGTTGACCGTTTTTCAAAGATGGTGCATTTCATTGCCTGCAAGAAGACTACTAATGCGCCGAAGGTAGTTGAATTGTTCTACCGTGACTAATATCGTCTGCATGGATTGCCTTGTTCAATTGTTAGTGACTAGGACACAAGATTCCTTAGTTATTTCTGGAAGATTTTATGGAAGTTATCTTATGGAGGCTTAACTTCAGTAGCGCGTATCACCCTCAAAGTGATGGACAAACAGAAGTTGTGAATCGTTCATCAGGTGATATACTACGATGTCTGGTTGGAGAAAATCTGAAGAGTTGGGATCAGAAACTTAGTCAAGATGAGTTTGCATTTAATCGCACAGTAAATTATATTCTTGGTCTGAGTCCTTTCGTGGTTGTTTATGGATATAGCCTACGAGCGCCTGTTCCAAATTTGAAGAGAATTGAAGCTAGAGCTAAAGACAATAACTATCAGGATAAATAACTAAATTCGGATTAATGGGAAGTATAAGCAGGCAGCATATATATGAAGCGCATAGATCCGGATAGAAATTATTGCTAAGATTAACCCCAAATGCCTATAAGTTGAAGTGTCCTAGCCATATCCGCATTTATGATGTTTTTAATGTAAAATACTTGGTGCCGTATCATGAAGATAATTCAGAAGACGAAGATCAGCAAAATTCGAGGGAGAATTCTCTCAACCTCGGGAAAATAATGCAGACGAGCATGCCATGTCTTATTTTGAGGAAAAAAATCCGAATGTTGTGAAATAGCCCATTAGGTACCTATTTTGATAGGAAACAGCCCAATAAATATGATAAGAAGGTATGTATCTTCTAAATTAGTCATTTTCCATTGTCTAGGGCTTCTAAGACCCGATTTATGAAAGTTTTATTTTGCTAATAACTTATTCGTTAGGAATCCATTTGAGTCGCCGCTTGCGGCCCGTAGTATCTTTTCATAATTAATTTCAATATTTAGGAAAATCTCAAATTCGCCAAAAAATACAAATTTCGGGTTTGGATTGTGTCCATCCTCTCTTATTGCACAAGTTAGGGTTGTTTTCCCAAGTCCATTTAAGAGTCTTCTAGTTATTATTTGAGATTGTTGATTTGATTAAAAAATATTATTTTTATTAAACTTGTTCAAGTTTAATTCTGAGTTTTATTTATAGTCGGGAAACCGAGGTCTAAATAATTATCTATGTTCATAGTCGTTATTCTAGGAATAATTCGAGGTCTGAACAAATTATCCATTTTCTTTCTTTTCAATAATATCCGCTGCACTAAAACCAGACAACTCTAGAAAATTCATAGTTCATGATGATGTGAGATGAAGTCTCTGATTGTTAATCGCAGAAAGGGAAGGAGTATACTAAACCATTAATAACTCTAGAAAGAGTATCTTTTGTAGGGAGAAAGTTGGAGATGTGTTTCCACAAAAATTGACGTATTCTTGGTAGGATAGGCAGCTTCCATGGGTTTAATAGATCTTCTGCATTCTAGGACTGTTAGAGCATAGCTTGGTTGAACTCACCAAGCGTTGGTATGTCAAGTTTGGTTGTCATATTTTAGTATCAAAATTCATCTAGAGTCACTTGATTAAATACTAGAGTCAACTTCGTTTAGGTTAGACTAGAAAGTCTAGGAATGTCGAGACATACAAGTATTACTCCTTTAGGTTGAACCGATCCTAGTGATTGGTATAAACGATCCGAAACCATGTATGTGTCTTGGTAGGACCGATCACAATTAACCATTGTGATTTAGTATGACTAATCACATAGTAGTCTTGGAATACTGGCAAACCAATTTTAAACTTGTTTGGAAGTGTGGTAGAACCGATTCCAAAAAGCAAATCCATGTAAATACGAAAAAAGGATTTGCAGTGAAAAGATGTCAACATACTTTGAACACAAGCAGTAACTCTTATCATTTATTGTTCAAAGATATTCCTTGGTACTCAAGGTGATCATGTGCCGAAATAAATTAAGAATCTTTTAATTAAAGTTTTTGGTTTTATATGCTTTAATTACCAGCAATTAATGCATAGCTCCAGAGAATAAAAATTAGTAATGTGCATTTACTAATTGGAGATTTTCTATTGAGAGATTTCGGGAAATATTGGACCAACATTTATTGAGAGTAAGGAGAGTACTGATGTAATTTTAGATTGTAACTTTGATAAATTTGAATGAACTTTTAGATTGATGAAGTAATAAAACAGGATGAAACCAGTTTCATATAGTTTAGACTGTGATATACCAGTATTTTCGTTAGAATACACATGATGAAACTAATTTCATCTAATTTTTGACTGTATTTTCGTCAGAATATGCAGGATGAAACCAGTTTTATCTAGTCTTAGACTATTATATACTTGTATTTACGTAGAAGTACGCAGGATGAAACCAGTTTCATCAAGTTTTAGACCAAGATATTCCTGGATTTTTGTCGGAATATGCATGATGAGACTAGGTACATCCTTCAAGTGAATCAAGTGTGCCGCAGCTTGTTGAGGGCACTACAGGAGAAGGTAGGGATGACGACAAAACAACATAATGTAAAAGTATTTTTAAAGATTTGAATATATTTCTTAAATCCATAAGTAAATTTTTCATGGTTACACTATTTTCGTTGAACAATATTATTTAACTGATACCAATTAGTTTCCGTAAAACCATCGATAACGGAATTGTGATCTATTACCTTTAATACATATTGAGATCTCCTTCAATTTATCTAACTGTTTCTCTGCTCTTTTATACAAGTGGGCGTCAAGTTATTGATACTTCTCCATTAAGGAGAGTCAACCACGCTATATGCCTTCTCACAATTGGTGCTATAAAAAAGTGGATTTGAGAATGTAAAGGTACAATCATTGAGTTTCTTTCTAATGAGCTTATTAATGCAGTACACCATAGGTATGCGATTGTCAGTTTTCTAATTTTCATTGTACATCAAATCCCATTTTGTTTTCCTTTTACATCAAATAAAAATGATATTAGGTACTATTATTAAGAGGCTTTGTTTGAAGCTCAGTGTTGCAATAGGGCTTTAATTTTTATTTAGCGTAAATACTTTCGAGGCACAATATATATCATCTAACTAATGTATGATTATCAATTATTGAAATCGAGAAAAGGGATCAGACTGAACGTGTTTCCAAGTCTAGTCGTGGATTCTTCAAAATGGCTATTTTAGATGCTACTTAGGTCCAGTTCTTAAACATTGGTACTTAGAGGTCCCGTTTAGGATATAAATGCTATTTAGATAATTCTACCAAGGATTTTTATCCTTGGTACTGCAGAAGTCAAACCTGTGATGTTTTCTTTGGTCTAAATATTAAAAATCAAATTATTACTATTATGAAAAAATTGTCTAGTTTGTAATGCTTTCTTTAGTCAACAAATATCCTATTCTACGTATCCATTTTGATCGTAAGGCATCCCATTTAACCAGTTCAATACTTAAATATAGTGGGAGATTGATGTGATATATTTGTGTGGGGGATATAAACAAAGGTCTGTAGGTGGAGGGATACAAGGGTATTTTAGTAGCTGGATATAAAGATTAGTTATTAAAGTTGGGTGAAATAACCAAACAAGATATTTGAAAAGTATCTGTAGAATATATGTCCATGTCAAGTCCATATATAAGTCCATGTATATGTCGGATCCTTGTATTAGAGTCCATTGTAACTCATATCCATATAACTCAATATAAATACATGCCTCAATAACCTAAGAAGGTTAACTGAGAGCTTCCATAATTGTTCATGGTAACTAGAGCCAGAACGATCTCTCAGAAACCCTAGCCTGTTTTTTTTTTTTTTTTACTATGTCAACTTCTTTAGCTCACGACTCTTCTTCCTCTTCCTATTCTTCCTCTAGCACTATGTCACACACTAAAGGAGCTCCATCTATTGCTGCTTCTCAATCAATCAGTGTTGGCTCTTTCATGTCCTAATCGTTTCTCCATTCATCAACCAAAATAGTTCTCTTAGACAGAACCAACTATCTTCTATGGGAATCCCAAATCCTACCTATTCTGAAATTTCATCGTCTTTACAAATTCCTTGATGACTCATATGAAGTACCAGCTCAAGAACTTGTTGATGAAGCAACTGAAGCAAAAAATCTTAATCCAGCTTATGAAGAATGGGAAGTCATCGACCAAACCATCATGTCTTGGATCAACTGTTCTCTCACTGAAACTATGAAATATGAATGTGCTCGACGAGGAAATTCTCGTGAAGTGTGGAAGTATCTTCGTTCCACCTATGCAACTATCAATCCAGCTAGAATTCTACAACTCAAGGCAAGCTTATCAACCATTCAAAAGGGTAACTCTTCAATTTCTTAGTATATTCTCAAGATAAAAGAAATATATGACTCCTTAGCTGCTGTTCTATAACCTGTATCTATTTTTGAACTGGGCTCCATAACTTTCCGTGGATTGGGAGCTGATTGGACCAATATTTATACGGATGTTATTGCTAGAACCTCTTTACCAACCTTTACTGAACTTCATGCCCTACTTCTCCATCATGAGTCTCATCTGCAATATCTTCAAAGTCTTCAAACTTCTGCACGTGACTTGCAAAATTAAAATGCTTTCTTTGCTGGTGCTTCACCTATTGGTCGTGACCAACCTTCAAATCGTGGTCGTGGCTCATTTAATGGTCGTGGAAATTGGAACTCAAATGGTAATAGTCGTGGTCGTGGCAACTGGAATAATGGTGTTCGTCCAAACTGGAACTCAAATGGTCGTGGTCACTGGAACAATGGTAGCTGGAATAATGGTTACTCCAACAATAATTGGTCCAATACTCGTGGTCATGGAAACAATGGTGGTTTTCAATCCAACAATAACCACTCTACTGGCTCTTATGGTTGTTCTTATGGTAATGGTCGTGGTAACAATGTACCATCCGTTCTTGGTCAACCACCCTCATCTTCTGTTGTTTGTCAATGGTGCGGAAATAATGGTCATACAGCTCCAAACTGCAATCGTATCACGCAAGCTTAGACCATTGACTTGCCTCAGGCTTTCTTAGCAATGCAAGTACAGTCCATGCAGTATGAAAACCACTGGTTTGATGACACTGCTTCCTATGCACACATGACATCTGACGCTTTTCAGATGACAAATCGAGTTGATTATAATGGTAATGAGAAAGTCCTTGTAGGCAATGGTAAGATTTTTCCTTTACAGAGACTGGTGATATCACCATAACCTCTCCCTCATCTCAGATGTTACTGAAAAATACTCTTCATGTGCTTTCAATTGCCAAAAATTTAGTATATGTTGGACAGCTCACACGTGATTTTGATTGTGTTTTTGTCTTTGATAAATTTGACTTTTGTATTCAGGATCGACGAACGGGAACTCCTCCGTACAAGGGCAAGACTAAAGCTGGCATGTATCTCATTCTCAACAGCACTCATTATTCTCCTAAGTCATCCACTTCATCATCCTTTTCTGCCACTACAGTTGGCATTCGTACAAGTACAGTAGTATGGTATATGCGTCTCGGTCATGCTAATAATCATGTGTTTCAGTCTCTTAAGTCTAGTCAATCTTTATCTTTTACGTCTAGTATTTCCCCTTTTCAATCTATTTTTGCTAGCTGTGTGGGTTCCAAGCACCATCGTCTTCCTTTCATGTCAAGAACTACCAATTCTAATAAAATTGGTGCTGTTACTCATTCGGATTTATGGGGTCCTGCACCTTTTCAATCCAACTATGGCTTTCGTTAATTTCTTCTGTTTGTTGATGAATGTTCTCGTTTCACCTGGCTATATTTCTTATCTGACAAAACTCAAGTGTTTTGCTGTTTTTTGGACTTCAAAGCTATGATTGAAAAATAATTTTCAACATCCATTCTTGTTTTGCAATCTGATGGTGGTACTGAGTATGTTAATCCATTAAAATCTTATTTGGTTGCTAATGGCATTCAAAGTCGATCTTCCTGTCTTAGCACGCTACAACAAAATGGCCTTGCTGAGCGGAAAATACGCCACATTACTGAAACTGGTCGTGCTCTTATGCTTCAAAGTGGTTTACTGAATGTTTTTAGGCTTAATTTTATGTCACTGCTGCCTACTTGATTAATCGCCTTCTGTTGATACATGAAAATAACTAACCCTACAATAGAGAGCCCCTTAACCTATTAAGAGCCCCTTCTAGGATAGGGAGACTAGGGGACTAGGCCTAACCCACAAGGTTGGGATAGTCCTAGCCCATGAGAGAGTGTATTAAACTAGTTGGGCTTTGGCCTAAGAAAGAAAAGCCTCTTAAGGTTTGTTAATAACTTAAGGAAAGGGAAATGGTAGTTTAGTAATATATCAATCTTATGGGCACTTATCCATAAGAAGGAAGTGAAAGGTCATTATAAAAGGGGAAAGAAGGCATACTTAGGAGACATGATTAATTCACCATTACCTCTCATAAACCTCTCTACACCTTGGGAGTACTTTCTGTGATTAGGGATAGTTCCACTTTCCAGCGTTTTACCCTATCAACATTGCGACCACAGTGGGAGGTTCTTAGCCCCTTTTCCAGCATGATACTCCCAAGTGCGAGCCAGGAAGTGCCAGCGGGCGGAGCACCCCCAATCTTGGATAATGTTTCTATCGAAGAATTACACGGAGAGAGCGATGAGGAGATACGGTTCCAAGCAGTGGTTATCACACCTATTGTGCAAGGATTAAGAGCATCTCAGGGCGCAGGAACGTCCCAGAAGAAATGAGAAACTCCTAAAGGAAAGACCATAGATGAGACAAGCGAGCAAGTGATGTCCGAGATGCAAGAGGAGCTAGATGCGTCTATCATGAGGCAGCAGGAACTACGTGGGCTCCTGAAGTGAGCAAGGGAGCAAAACGTGACAACTTCCAGAGCGGTCGGCGCGAAGAAAACTATTCAGGGAATGGCGGAAGACGTGATCGCAAAGTATCTGGAGACCAATTATCGAGTGACAAAGCATGACGCCTATGATTCGCTAGAGCCACCATACACCGTGGAGGTTGCCGACTACTTATATCCGGAGGATTATACACCTCCAAAATTCAAAACATACGGAGGAAAGGGGAATGCGCGAGAACATGCACTACAAAATAGAAGGCCTCTTGGGACGGCTAAAAAGCATCCCAAAAGGCCCAAAAACCGTCCCAAGAGGTATTTGTGACGGTTTTCTATCCGTCCCCTATTCTACCGTCACTAATACTTTTTGATCATACTTTGTTTTAGGGACGGCTCAAAAATAGCCTTAAATTAATTATCCCATGACCAATAGGGACGATCAGCCCATGGACATCCCAAATAACCCTCTCTAGGGACGGTTTTGAAAAAATGACCGTCCCTAGAAGCCACCTGTTTTGTAGTGATGTGAGCCGCTTTATATCCGCAATGAATGCCTATGCTGAGGATGAAAGCCTTTGTATGCGAGAATTTCCGAAGTCACTGACGGATAATGGCTTTACCTGGTATGATAACTTAAAGCCCGGAAGTCTCAGCTCATGGTCCGCCATGGTGCAACTTTTCTTGAAGAAATTCTATTCTGCTTAAAGAAGGGTTAGAGCGATAGATTTGGGAAGATGTACCCAAAGAGTAGGAGAAGAAATCGGAAAATACATTATCTGAGATTTCATATTAGAATGCCATGAGGATATCCCGGAGGAGCGCCTAGTAGAGATCTGTATTAGAGGAATGGATGTTGTCTTCCGACTAAATCTGACGAATTTCAAATTTCAAACCTTTGTGGAGGTTGAAGAGGCCGTATCTCGGATATCAGATTGTGCGACGCTATGCACTCAAGAGTAGGCGGACATACATGGCAGCAACACTCTGTCAACTCCGTATCCGCACCTGCTTTTAGTGATCAAACGAATGAAATAGGAAAAGGCGGAGCTGCTTTTGGTCTTACCGCGGGCAGTCCGGAAGAAGAGGAGGAAGAACAGATGGAGGAAGGTCCAATCCACCGCCTCCTTTACCATGCAGTAAAGAACAGATAATAGGACTCCTATAACAATGGGTATCGAACAAGGAAGAGACTTTACCGCCGGTATCTGCAGAACCTACTGCAGCGGATAAGATACATAAACGATATTGTCATTACCATAGAAGAGTACATCACCCAAACGTAGAGTGTTATTCCCTTCGGTATATTGTGCAAAGAAAGCGAGCCAGAGGCGAGCTGGAGATAGGGGACCAAAGCATAGAGAACGATCCGCTTCCTCATCATCAAGTCATGATGATTTCACACGACCCTACTGATGGAGAAACTTGGAGGCCTTGGGAAGACACAAGAGAAGAAGAAGATGAAAAAGCGGGGCTCTAACAACCTCACCCAATATTTCGCTTAGCAATATGTATGGACTAACTCCAATTTACTTTTAAGAGAATCAACTAGACAGTCAGACTCAATCTTAATAAAAAGTATATCAAAGAGTTATATCTCAATTTCTCGATTCAATCCTCACTCAAACAAATAGAAATCTGTGAGCCTAATTGAATACAAGAGAAATAACTTGAATGGTACCAAAGACCAATGTTCAAGGATCAATCAATTTCAATCAACAATCAAAGGTTGGATTTACCAATTTATCGATTCAACGCACAACCTGTGATATTTCAATTATATAACAAAATATAATGCGGAAAAGAAATAACACAGACACCAAAAGTTTTGTTAACGAGGAAAACGAAAATGCAGGAAAACCCCGGGACTTAGTCCAGATTGAACACACACTGATTAAGCCGCTACAGACACTAGCCTACTACAAACTAACTTCGGTCCGGACTGTAGTTGAACCCCAATCAATCTCACACTGATCCAAGGTACAGTTGCGCTCCTTACGTCTATGATCCCAGCAGGATACTATGCACTTGATTCCCTTAGTTGATCTCACCCACAACTAAGAGTTGCTACGACCCAAAGTCGAAGACTTTAATAAACAAATCTGTCTCACATAGAAAAATCTACATGAATAGATAAATCTGTCTCCCACAGAAATACCTACGAGTTTTGTTCCGTCTTTTGATAAATCAAAGTGAACAGGAACCAATTGATATACCGGACTTATATTCTCGAAGAACATCCTAGAAATATCAATCACCTCACAATAATATTAATCGACGAGCGAACCAAGATATTGTGGAATCACAAACGATGGGACGAATATGTTTGTGACTACTTTTCTATCTTGCCTATCGGAGATATAAATCTCAAGCTAATCTTATGATTGCACTCAATCACGATAAAAACAACAAGATCAGATCACGCAACTACAGAGAAAATAGTTGGGTCTTGCTTCACAATCCCAATGAAGTCTTTAAGTCGTTAACCTACAGGGTCTCGAGAGAAACCTAAGGTTAAAGGAGATTCGACTATAGCTTATACAACTAGTATCACACAGGAGGTGTGGTGATTAGGTTTCCCAGTTGCTAGAGTTCTCCTTTATATAGTCTCCAAATCAGGGTTTGCAATCTAAGTTACCTTGGTAACAAAGCATTCAATATTCACCGTTAGATGAAAACCTGATTAGATTCAAGCTAATATATTTCAACCGTTAGATCGAACTTAGCTTGTTATACACAAATGAAATGTGACTTCATTTAGGTTTGAGTAACCGTACCTAAACGTGTACACCTAGTTGGTTCAACAATAGTTAACCAATGGTTAGCCATATGAGCACTTTCATATCAACTTTATTCATCTTCACCATAACTAGTCAAAATGACTCAAATGAACTAGTTAGCGAGTTGTTCTATTGCTTAGATCTCATAGAATTATACAAGACACAATCGAAGCAAAATCGATTTTGATTCACTCGAATCGATTCATGAACATTATATCCACGATTTGCAAAGATTGCATTCCTTAATATATATAAATGTTTTAGTTCATGAACAAACCGATTTTAGAAAGTAACCTACCTAAGTATGCGAACGGGTACGCGTACTTAAGTAACCGGATTGAGTTTATTTTCACTTCCAAACTCCAACAGAAATTCACAGACGTGAACTTTCTGCCAGTACGCGTACGGGTATGCATACTATCCCGGATTTCCAACAACTGCCGGTACGCGTATGGGTACGCATACTTTGGGTTCCCGGTTTTTGAATTGTACACAAATGTGAAAACACACTATGCTTATATCCAAAGATGGTTACATGTTCTATACTCTTATTTCAATCATTGAAACATTCTTAGAGGATGTTATATAGTTGTTATTCACAAACAATTTTTTATCAAAGCGATTTTCAAGATATTGAAATAACCAACATGACTTTCGTCACGAGTAAAGATGAACTTGGACAAAGTGAAAGCTTACCAACACATATTTCGAGAAATAGATAAGCGAGATAAACTCGGCTCGAAATAGAAAATGTGTATAATCGAAGTCTATATAGCAATACGACTTTTGTCTCAAGATAGGAGATAGAGTAGATAGACTTTTGAGTGATAGATAAGCTCAAGTCTCCACATACCTTTTTGTCGATGAAGTTCCACAAATTCCTTTAGTAGTTCTTCGTCTTTGCATGATGAACACCGTGGAGTCTAGAGCTCAACTACACTTCCTATCCTAGTCCGAGACTTAGCTATAAGTAGACTAGAAATCAAGACTTATAGTTTTGGCAACTAAACTTGACAAACAAGCTTGAGATAGCAACGCTTGCGAGTTTGACCGAGCAGTGCTCTAACAGAAGCATGTGAAGCTTCTGAGGAAACAGCTTTCCCGGATACGAATGGAGTTGCTAGTAAGTTTGCTCAAACTATATTAGCTCAACAGTTCTTCGACTCTTTGGGTTTAAGTGAAAACCACGTCCTCGAAGCATCCAAAGCTATAACTGCAATCGCATATGGGAAAGCTTATTATCCAATACCTAAGGAAGCCATTACTTTTATGGACGAAGATATATGTTATCCGGGAGGGCACCTTCACCCCTTATACCTAATAGCCTTTATCGACAAACAACCTCTCAAGCGAGCTTTTATTGATGGCGGAGCCTCACTTAACCTAATTTCATTACACACGTTGGAGTCTTTGGGAGTTTCGCGGACAGTAATTAAGATGCGCGCAACAACTGTAAGAGGATTTGGAGGACAGACTCATACCGCAATTGGGATAATACATTTGATGATGAATATCAGACCCATCATAGCGCTCACTCCTTTCTATGTTCTTGAGGATGACACCACATTCCACGTGCTGCTCGGAAGAGGATGGCTCCTGAACCACAAAGTGGTAGCATCAACATATCATCACTGTGTTAAAACTAATATTGGAGGAAGGCAGTTCCGGATCCTAGCCACGAGCAACCCATTCGGACAGAAGAGGCCTACATGGAGGATGCTGTCTTCTACACGCAGCTTGTCCTAAACCAAGAAGAACAGCCGGAGCATCTAATACCACTCCTAAAATGGGAAAAATTCCATCTAGAAGAGCAAGAAAAGGGAAAAGATAAGTCAGTGTTCAGCCCGTCACGGATGGGACCTGCCACTGGAAGTAAGAGAGCTATAACTGAAACTAAGAATATTCAGTTCAAACGCATTTCGCGGCCGTAAGGTGGACACGTCTACCGCTTATAGCAATCATCCGGGGAAGTCTCTCAGCGCCAACATCATTGCGCTATGTCATCAGTAGATGAAGAAATGGCGGAGACAACCCCAATAGCATAGGAATCACAAGAAGAAGCGGAAGTTTTGACTTCAAAAGAAGAAGAAGTGATGGAAAAATTACCCGAGGAGAAGATAAAAGTCGACCCAACACTTGACGGGTTAGAAGAAATAAACCTTGGTTTGGAGGACAACCCCCATTGTGTACGCATTAGCAAACACCTGCAAGAAGAAGAAAAAGGGCGGATGATTAAGCTGCTCCGTGAAGAACAGGATGTGTTCGCGTTTACATACACTACACCATATTTTGCGTTTAGTAATTAAAATTAGTAACGGAAATGTGGCCATCACTAATTCGTAACCAAAAGTTTCAGTTACTAAAATTTAGTAACGTCATAGTTTCAGTTACGAATTTTATACCAATTCGTAACTGCCTGGTTTCTGTTTCTATTAGTAACTGTCGTACTTTAATCATGTGAAACGAGCGTGTGCAGGGGAACACTATCTAGTTTTATTCCACCCAAATTTCGTAACTGCTGAAAATACTTGGATATTTTTCCACCCTATGTATCTAGCTTATCTAATCCTAACTTCTCCCACAATTATCTTTTCCTCTTCCTTCTTCAACGAGCAGAGAAAAACACAACCATCTCTTCTTCTCTTCCTTCCTCTTATCTTACTTTGCTCGAGCACCACCATCACCATCTCAACAGTTACATATGAAGATCAAAATCGTCAAAAGCGACCTAAAAAGATAAGTTTAATCTTTTCTAATCTTCGTATTTCAATTACAATCTCCAAGTCTTCGATTTGAGGATTTTTATAAAAATTTTTTAGGGTTTTGAAAACCCAAATCTCTATTTTTATCTAAAAATCCTCTATCAAAATATGATCAGAGTTTAGATCTGTATTCTCCTCATCTCAATCTATCTATTGAGATCAAAATCTCGAAAAAATCGAATAAAAAGTTTCTAGGGTTTCTTGATTTAAAATCATGAAATCTCTTTATCATTATTCTTTGATTGAAAATCTGTCTTTAGATCCGTAATCAGCGTCGTTGAATCTCTATTACTCATAAAATCAATTTGATTCGAAAGTTCTGTGAGTACATGTTTTCGAAATATGATTGTTACTTATTTTAACCTAATTTGTTACTGGATGTCTACTTCGGAAGTTATTATTGATGACTTTTTGTACTCATTTGCACGGATTTCTGCATTTCCAGATTTACTTTTGGAGTCTTCCAAGCTGTGCTAGAAATCAGGTGAAAAATTGATATTCTCGTGTTAGCTTCAGCAAAACTAATACCACTAAATTTGTTAATTTAGTCCACATTTTAATTATGGTGATGGTTTTGTGAAACAACTGAGGAATGTGTCCAACAAATTAGGATCTGATCTAAAAAGCAGCAAAAAATGGCTAGCAGAATTTATTGAACAGAGAGATAATTTAAAGAAGGGAATAAAGGATTATGTAAGTGTTTAATCTTAGTGAGGAAGTGTTCGCTTCATCACCAGAAATTTTGTATGAGCGAACTATTAGGTCTTCTGTAAATTTGACTTATAAATCTTGATTATAGGATGAACGGGAGGAGGCACTGACTAACCTGAAAACTGTCAAGACCAAGTATAACGAGTTGAAGGTAGTTGTAGCCCTTGGTACACTAATTTTTGTTTTCCTCTATGGAGAAGCATGGTTTTTGCAAGTACTTACTGGAACTTGTGATTGATTATATAGAGTGAGATGGAAGCAATGCGTGAATAATCTTTTAGTTTTCCTATTTGCTATTGCTTAATAGTCATAGCCTTCTATATATTGTCTGGGCATACTGATCTTTTTTACTTTACACGTTTTTCCAATTAATCTATATAGCAGTAGGCATACTGATCCCTTTATGTAAGTTCATACTGGAAGAAAATGCAATTGAGGTCTCCCATGCAGCATCAAATAAATGGACACTTGGACAGGTTTCGGTTCTGCTTCTTTATTTTTTTTTATTTTTTTTTTCCTATCACCCTAGTTTGTGGTTATCTAGATATGAATGCACATGAACTATTTGCTTGGTTAACTATTTCTCAGATAAAATCTTCACAATTCGGCAGTGGTGTTCCAACAATTTTCCTCAGGCCAAAGAGCAGCTCGTAAACCTTTATACGGAGGTAACTTTTTCCTCAAATACTTGACTTAGATTTACTTGATGTTAAGCAAACAAAAACCATTGGAAACTAGTGATATTCCATTGCATGATAGAAAAATTAATGAATCCTGAATTTCAGGTTGTACAAAGCTTGATCGCAGCCACCTTTAAATAGGTAATTTTGCATTTGGAGCTTGTCAACCCAGTTATTGCTCAGAACTAGAATGTGATACATAGGTAATTTAGCATGGTTAGAAGAATATATAGATTTTATGTGATTATATAACATTTCACTGTGAAAAAATAGGTTAGAGACTGCTGGAATCCATCTCTATACATACATATCCAGAATGTTTAATCCTTTGAACCTGAAACTTCCTTTTATGGTATCTGTAATTGAACATGACTGAAACCTCCACACGTTTGTGTTTGTGTGGTATTCAATTTGTAACTTCGTTTTAAATTTGTTTTTCAATGATGGAAGTGATGTGTCACCTAAAGTGACTAAAGATAGTGATATTGTTCTCTGAAGTGATGTTGTTCTCAGAAGTGATGTCGTTCTCTTTTTGTATTTGAAGCAGATTGAGCTATTGGAAGTGATGTGTCACCTAAAGTGACTAAAGATAGTGTCACTTTTGCTGAAAGCATTGAGTTTAAAGAAATTAAGAACATTGGTTCCATCCTTGTAAAGCACAAATGCCACCAACGATGTAGCTGGTCATGGTAAGGCTTTATCATTCATTACTTGGAAATGTTTCATTTAAGATTGTGTACATATATGACTATGATGTTTCGATCTGTTTGATAGTAGTATGGGGTGGGTGTTGGATATGATGGAGGAAGGGATTTGTAGTAGTAAGGAACATGTACTGGTGGTGGTAGTGAATTGTAGTAGAACACCTATATATGTTGTATTGACGCCTATGTTTGTTGTATTGACATAATCACCAAATATCTTGATCATTTTATGCCATGTTGACTCTCTTTTGTAGGAGCAGAAGCTGTTTTATAAACATTGACTGTTCCTCTCTTATTCTTATCCATATGTAATCATTATGTTATATGTGCAGGTCCTTGGCTCAACGCTAGGAAGACAAATAAAGTACTAGCAAAAGGATTTTGCTAGTCAAGGTATGTCTCTATATCCTTGTCGTCTCCATATCCTCATTCCTTATACAACACTTGATATACATTCATACTCTTTGTTTAAACCTTGTTCAAATCAATATGTTATGTATGTATAGAGATGGCTTACTTTACTTTTGTTTACTTTAATAGGGTTCAGCTTGGGCACTGAATGTGCACTGAACTCTCAAAATGACTGACCATGCATGAAGAGTGTAGGAAGTGCATCTCTTAAGATGGTGAAAGAACTTCGTAGGAAATTTCACACCTTTCCTTGTCTCATAAAAGGTATTGCAAATACAGACATTCGAAATGGCTTTCATGATTACACATTTCTCATTCTATGTGTTTGTTTGGTTATGATGCAGTTGTATCTAGTGATGAATCATGTATTTGTCTTTTAGCTTTCATTGTTCTGTTGAAGACATAGGATGTTAGACTTCCTTATTTTTTGAAACATTTTATTGGTACTTGGTATAGTATTGAGTGTATAAACATTATCCAAATGACAATTTTTGTTCTCATGATTCTTGTAATGTTTTTCTAACTTTGTTGTGTAATATGAAACATTTTTATAACTTAGAATGAATGTTTTAATGACTTCTTTTGAATGAAGAATGAATGTTTGAATTTGATTGGATTGAATGAAAACAATTCCACGGGATAGGGTACTTGCAGGGTAAACTAAAAGGGGTGGTAATTAATTTTGACTAGGTCAATGAAGACTGGCCTTCTTTTTTTTTATTACAAAAAAATTAGTAACGGCAAAAAAGTGTTACTAAATTTTTACCAGGATAATAGGAGTCGGTCAACATTGACCTGGTCAAAATATTAGTAACCCTAGTAAAAAATTAGAAACGGTTCTACTGTGGTTACTAATTTTCATTTGGTAACGGCATAGTTTCCGTTACGAAAGTCGTTACAACCCCAGATTAGTAACGGCAACATTTTGGTTACGAAAAATTTTTACACCCCCTTTTGTAACGGCTGGTTTGTGTTAGAACCCCATTTAGTAACTGAAATAAGAAGTTACTAAACGCGAAATATAGTGTAGTGATAATACGAAATGCCTGGCTTGGATAGTAGTTTAGTCGCGCATAACCTTAGTGTCTCACCCGAGTACAAGCAAGTTAAACAGCGGAGCCGCAATTTCCAGGAAAAGATAGAACTTGCCATCAAGGAAGAGGTGGAGAAGCTACTTAAGGCCAAATTTATCAAGCCAATCCAACACCCCGTGTGGTTAGCTAATATCGTACCAGTGGCTAAGAAGAATGGAAAAGTATGATGCTGCGTTGATTATCGAGATTTGAATCGAGCATGTCCTAAAGATGATTTCTCGATACCAAACATAAATGTAATGGTAAATAACACATGCGGGCATGATATGTTTTCTTTTATGGATGGGTTCAGCGGATATAACCAAGTGAGAATGGCAGCGGAGGATGCTCATAAGACAGCCTTTTAGACGCCGTACGGAAACTTCTACTACGTTGTGATGCCTTTCGGGCTGAAGAACGCAGGCGCGACCTATCAGCGGGCGATGGTAGCAATTTTTCACGATATGATGCATCAGATAATGAAGGTATACATAGATGATATTGTGGTAAAGTCCAGGGCGCGAGAGGATCATCTAGACCACCTGAAGCGGGTTTTTAACAGATGCAGGAAGTATCACCTAAAAATGAACCCTCTTAAATCCGCTTTCGGTGTCACTTCCGGATTTTTTTTGGGATTCGTTGTCACAAATAGAGGAATACAGATTGATCCGAGCAAACTGGAAGCAATAACAACTATGACACCGCCCGCAAATGTGAAAGAATTGCAAACTTTTATAGGAAGAATATCTTATGTCCGGAGATTTATCCCAGGATTGGCACAGTTGTTATCCGCCTTCTCACCATTACTGAAAAAGAATAAGCCATATAAATGGGGAGATGACCAAGAGCGAGCCTTTCAGAAATTTAAAGAATGTATAATCAGCGCACGAGTCTTACGATCACCAATCAAAGGCGAACCCCTCTATCTGTATACATCTTTCACCAGCATGGCAGTCGGAACATTGCTAGCTCAGGATCTTGGTAACGATCAACTACGTCCGATTCATTACATCAGTAGAGGCTTCAGAGACGCGGAATTTAGATACTCAAATGAGGAACAAGCATGCTTAGCACTTATTTATTCCACACAAAAATTTTGATCGTATTTGCTCTCCCATGAGACCATAGTGGTAGCAACTGCTAATACGATCGCTTATCTAGCCACAAAGCCGGTTTTATCCGGCAGGACAGCCCGATGGTTCCTACAGTTATCCGAGTTCGAACTGAAATACCAACGATCTAAAGGAGTGCGCAAGCAGGCATTTGCGGATCTACTAGCGGCATTCCCAGGAACGGATATGATGGAGATCAGTGAAAAAAATACCCGGAGAAGTTGCAGAAGTGGAATAAGAAGGGCGATGGGCAATGTTCTTCGACGGATCATCATACGGTTCTCACGGAGGAACCGGTATAGTCTTTGAAACACCCAATCATGATTTGTTATCATTCGCATTCAAGTTAGACTTCGAGTGGAGCAACAATATGGCATAATATGAAGCATTAATCCTGGGGCTTCTTATGGCGGAGGAACTTAATTTGGGCGTAATAGATATAAAGGGAGACTCAAAACTGGTTACGAGTCAAGTGTCAGGGGACTTCCACGTAAAAGAAGCGCACTTAGCTCCTTATCGAGCGGAAGTCCAAGAATTAATAGCAAAAAGAGGGAGTACAGTTATCGAGCATACAAGAAGAACCACTAATCGCCATGCCGACGCGTTAGCCACTCTAGCAGCGAAAATGCGATTGAATGAAGCGGATGAGGGGACAGTGGTACTTAAGAAAAGGACATTACCGAGTACATGGAAAGAAGACGCAGCGTTCGAGCAAAAGGAAGACTGGAGAACTACTTATATTGAGGATTTAACTAAAGAGGCGGATGAACAGTTGTTACCCACTAAGGTATTAAAGCAATTCGTCATTGTACGGGGAGCGTTGTATCACCGAACACCCGGCGGAGCTCTATCACGCTGTGTAGGAAAGATAGAAGCACAAGAAATATTAAGCCGTGTCCACATAGAATCTTGTGGACAGACATGAGGAATTCCGCTATACCGCCGTTTACAAAGGATGGGTGTATACTGGCCAAATATGGAAGTTCAAGCATCAGTAGTACAAGATAAGTGCGCAGATTGCTAAGCGCCCCTGCAGCAAACGGAAGTATGAAGCGCGAAGATAGAAGACTGGAGGCAGCCATATATAGACTTCATCCAACATGAACGCCTACCGCAAAATAGACAGGATGCGCTCAAGATTCAGCGAAAGGCCGGACGATTCTTTATGAATGAAGGAATTCTTTACAGGAAGAGCTACGGAGATACGATACTATGTTGTTTATCACAAGAAGAAGAGGAGATAGTAATGGCTACATCTCATAATGCGGAGCATCAGGGTATGAGAAAGCTCTTCTTACAACTGTACGAAGGAGGATTCTACTGGCCTACGATGGAATTCGACACAGCCGAGCATGTGAAGAAATTCCAACAGTGCCAAAGCCATAGAACATTAATCCGTGCCCCGCATACATTTCTACACAGCATTGTCACTCCTTAGCCTTTCCATAGATGGGGACTTGACATCATTGGGAAGATAAGTTCAACTTTGTCCGGACGACATAAGTATATCATCACCGCGATCGAGTATTCTTCAAAATGGGTAGAAGCCATCCCACTTTGTGATTATTCCGAAGCCACCATTGCGGAATTCATCAAAGAGTATATCATATGTCAGGTTTGGTGCATCAATGATTATTTGCTCGGATAACAGAACCTCCTTTGTCAACCAAACTGTCAAGGAATTGTTAGATCAGTACGGTATTAAATTTCATACTTCGACTGTCTATTACCCTCAGGGGAATGGACATTCGGAAGCTACCAACAAAACATTATCGAGAATATTAAGCCGACTGGTATATAATCATCACAGAAGCTGGCATGAGCAGCTACCGCTTGCACTCTGGGCATACCGCATTTCCAAAAGAAGTTCAACCGGAGCCTCACCTTACTCCTTAATATATGGGGAAGACGCAATACTACCAGCAGAAATCGTCATTCCTTAAACACGAGTAGCCATGGCTAGTCTCAACACTCTGGACGAGGTTAGTCGATTTTCCAATCTTTATACTTTGGAGGAGCGAAGAGTTAAGGCCGAACGATTTGCGGATAAGTATAGGCAGAGGACAGCGAGATACTATAACCAGAAGGTAAAAGAAAGAACTTTCTCCGTAAACGACATAGTCATGAAAATTCCCCCGCACGTTCAACGAAATGAAAAAGCAGGAAAGTTTCCCTCGAACTGGGAAGGCCCTTATATGATTAGTGAAAGAGCGGAGAGCATATACTACTATCTCAAGCGGATGAACGGATCCCGGATCAACACTCCTATCAATGGTAATTGGCTAAAAGCCTATTATGCATAATAACTAAATGTAAGTCGGACGGCTGATTATCAATAATATAATAAGTATCTGTATCTTAATTATGTGTCACAATGAATAGCCCTGAGTCTGGCTAGGTTCCGTGCACGACCAATGAAGTGCACCAATAGCCCCGAGTCTGGTTAGGTTCCGTGCATGACCAATGAAGTGCACTAATATCCCCGAGTCTGGCTAGGTTCCGTGCATGACCAATGAAGTGCACCAATATCCCCGAGTCTGGCTAGGTTCCGTGCATGATCAATGAAATTCACCAATAGCCCCGAGTCTGGCTGGGTTCCATGCATGACCAAATGAAGTGCACCAATAGCCCCGAGTCTGGCTAGGTTCCGTGCACGACCAATGAAGTGTACCAATAGCCCCGAGTCTGGCTATGTTCCGTGCATGACCAATAAAATGCACTAATAGCCTCGAGTACGGCTGGGCTAAGAGCACGTCCCAGAAGATGAGCGTCAGTCTTGACTATGATTAAAATTTGTGCAGTGAAAATGCATGATGGCCCAAAGCATGGCCAGAACAGATAAAGCATTAAGTATGAGTAAAGATAGAGTAAAACCCTGAGTGTAAAACCCTGGGTAATGATATTATGCAGTAAAGTGCCAAGAGTCAATCCGGGGCAATAAGATTGATATATTCATTATCAGACGGGTGAATACACTCGGGATAATACCTGAGCATATAAAACAAATTATTACATTGGATACTTAAAACTTAAAGAAATGAAGCCAATACTGAACGCGCGCGTCTTAACCGTCCGCAAGCCACAGCCAACTCATTTTCCTGATACTCCATCTGGACACGAGAATTAGAAAATATTTCAGATGCCTTGGCAGAGGCCATAGCTTTCTCTACTGAAGGATCGACCTGATAAGCACTCAGCCGATCCACATACAAATCCATTGCATGAAAATATTGTGTCTGACTCGCCTCAAACATATCCTCACAATTGTGTACAAGTCGGGCATTCCCAGCAATAGTGGCTTGCAACAACTCCATCTTTTGATTTCTAAGGAACAAAGATAATGTATCAACTGACTCCTCCATGATTTAGAATTATTTCCCCTGATAAAATCCCAAAGCGACATCTATATACAAAATAAATAAATCAAGGTAGCGCGCGGAGCGCCCTGTGGACTTCAGCAAGAGCCGCTTCAACAGATCTCACAGAACGATCCGCCTCAACACATTGGAAATGAGTAACCAAACGCTGTTCACGGCAATGACCACAATATTTAAGCAAAGTCATATCAGGCAATCCGCCCTCACTCTTAGTTTTTATCACGCGATGGTACGCAGCCACCAACCGTTCATGCCAGCAAGAGTTCTCGATATTAAATATATCATGCGCAATATACATTACTTCCAAAAGGCGATTTAGATGTTTCACTTCTAAAACTAATCTCACACGATTAGCCATGGAATAAGACACAAATGCTTAAAAGTTACTTGCTCTGATAAGCTAAAATGATTCTTATATATAATCAAATAACACAACACCTGAGAACGTTTTACAAGTTCCAAAAAAAAAAAAATGATGATGATGATGATGATGATGGCAACCTTCTTAAGAACGCTCAGGTATAAATGAATGGCAATGAGCGATGTCTTGATCCAAATCCCGCATCATTAAAAGTACTTCACCATATTGAGTAGTAGAACCAGTATAAGCACCGCGAACCTCCTCAAGCACCTGATGAACCTTGCGCAGAACATCAGCAGAAGCATGGGATTCCCGCGCCATATCAAGCGTTTCCTTATGCTCCTCATAAGCCTTGCGCGCCCTATCTAGGGCGATCAATAGATGAGTTTGTAACATCCCCACTTCATCTTTCAACACCAATAAACGAGCTAATTCCGCCTTCTTGTCAGTAGGATGAATAAGGGAAGATACGACACATAAAGTCAAAACACACCCGCGTAAATTAGGACCTGCTTGCTGAGTGATAAACGCACGGCAGTCAGTTATTGCTCGATCAATATCAGTCATCATAATTATCGAATCTTGGAATAATCGCTCAGCCTTGTTCCAAGAGAAAATAGTATCATCTAGCGCGCGCTGCACTTTTAGAGTCACTCGCCCGGATGCTCGCATCTTCTAAGCCATTGAGTACGTCTCATACTGTTCATCAAATTGCGCACGGGTGGCTGCTCTGTTTGCCATCATGACTTCTGTAAGCATTTCCACTTCAGCCTTCACTAATAATAAGCGATTTAATTCGTAGTCTTTCTCAAAAGGAACGACCAACGTCGGCACGGGAGCCAACGCCAAAACATAACCATGCAACTGGCGAGCCATCTGCAACAATCACAACTCACGATAGAAGATACTGAATAAAATATGAAAGATACTCATTGAAGCACCCTACTTACCCCTATTTATAGGAATAGAATGATAAATACCACATTGACCACCGTTCAACCATAATAATAAATGTAAATAACCAGATAATAGAATAAAATAAAACCAAACCATCAATGTCTCTTGTCTAAACCAAATTGAAACAAAAGAAAGAAACCATTGTTCAAAACCCACTCATAAATCAACTAAAAATTAATTAATATCCAAAGTAGCCGTCTCCGCTCTCTTCTTGACAAGACGCGCATTGACTTCCTCAGCAGCAGTCCGGGCAGTCCTTAGCTCTTCAGTAGCTCGTCCAACGTTTGCCATCAGCTGATCATATGCTTCCTTCTTGATATTGGCAACATTGAGCAAGCGCCTGTATTCTTGATCCAGTTCTTCAATTTTACGAGGAAGTAAATTGCTCGCGTTGTGACTCGTCTTCGCCACGTCCAGTAAATTTTTCATCCACTGAATTAGAAATTGAAGAAGAAGATATGTTTGAATAAGGGTGTCCCACTTCCTCAGCATAGCCGGATCGATAGGAGTCTCCTCCGCATGAGTAAGGCCGTACGCTATATCCAACAGATCCTCATTAGTCATGACCAAAGCACTAGCAAGCATTCCTTCATGAACACACATGTGACCAAATCTTTCCACTATGCGCCGATAATTAGCAGCTTTAGCAGAAGAAACCCAGAATCCGTGCACTAGGTCGAAGCGACCGTCAACACCAGCTTCCTCCGCTTTGATAACACGAGGGCATCGGAACTAAGGATCTTCCGGAGTAGCCATTAGTTCAGTATCAGCATCCACACTACAAGAAACTTTAGGAACTTTCTTGGAAGGCTTTTGCTGCTTTTCGCTAGCGCTTCCGGACTCGCTACCTTTGACCTGCAAGTTCGAGCCGCTCCCTTTACCATGTGCACCATCTCGCTTTCCCATGTTCTAATAAAAGACAAGAAGGAATAAACAAACACTCTAAAATAACAATGAAATAATGATAAACGATGCGCATACATACTGGATCGGAAGTAGAAGGAGGGACAGCAGGAGAATGAACCGATCGATGTGAGGAAGAAGAAGAGCTCGATGTGGCTGATTCCGAATGACCTAATAGGAAACAAAAAAAGTGAGAAAGGAGGAAATAAAATAATTTATCAGAAAACATAAGGAATGGAGACGTATATATAGATCACAAGGCGCATTTAATAATTACAACAGAATATTTTGACTGGCACGTGTCCATGTTAAGTCCAATAAGGGTAGTATGGTATACTCACGAGACTTAGAGGAGGAAGAGCTATGATTATCGGTGCCACCTTTAGCCTCACTACCCTCCTGAAAATAGTCATGAATAGAGCGGTCCGACTCAGACTCACTCGCCGCACCTAGCATATCGGAAGGAGTGTGAAGAGGATGATCAGGATCCGGAACTATCTTCACAATAATGGGACGGGTGGAGTGCAGAGTCATGCGAGGAGAAAGCACTTCAGGACCACTTTTACTGACTGATCGGCCTAGCTGACGTTCAATACGGTCAATAAATGAACTAGAGAAAGACAACCCCATTTTCGGAGCCTGCGGAGAAAACGTAAGGGAAGTATTAGCAGAGCGAGTGGAAGGTAACCGCGAAATAGGTAGCACACTGGCGCCTCATTTCATATTTTTAGCTAGCCGATGATCCCTCCACTCATGAGGAGGTAGATTAATATACTCTTCAATAAAAGCGCCCCTAGGTTTCCAGCCAATGGGTGGGGAGCTCTAAAAGAAACACAAACCAATATAAAATAGACTAAGGTAAAATTTTGACTAGAGGGAAAAGAGGAGAAGGAAGAAAAGAATACCTTAGCGGGTGGAGGCTTGGCAAGAGGGATCTCCAATAGTTTCACCGCCGGATGACGCCTTCTCTTCTTAGAACCTGACAAGGGAGGCAAAGAACCACCTTCCTTATCCTTTTGAGGAGACTCTTCACCCGGAAGAGGTTCCCAGATGGTGATAAGCGGCTGGAGAGGACGCCCTTTGTTACTTCAGGAAAGTTTATATTCCTTGGAGACTTCGTCGCTCAACTTCATGCAACCTGATGCGTGCAGCTCCTTGATGTCTTCTTTAGTCAGGGCCAGATGAGCATATGGATCCTTGAAGAGAAGGTTTAGCACATTCCTATTAACGCCGTCACGATACACAAGCCACTCGCTGGTAACACCCACCTTCCGCTGAGATAAAGGTTGGAAGAAATCAAAGTAATACTTCTGATCGCTAATTCGTAGACCATCCTTAAAAACGAAACGATTAAAGCTCCTCCGGGCGTCTAGCTCATCAGATGAAGAAGGGGTGGGAGGATTATAAGGAACCCCTTGATCAAAACCTAGTTGGCGAGCAACATGGATGGTATTATACGCCTCAGATGAAAATCTCCCACCATGAAACCCAGGAAGATGACCCGGCAAGGTGGATACAATAATATCGAAGTCTTCAGATGAGGGAACGTCCGCAGAGGACATCCTTCACTGAGATTTGATAACAAAACTATAATGTAGAGAACCAGTGCGACCATCTTGATAAAAAATTGGGTTGAACTCGCCACCCTTATCCAAGAAATCCTTAAGTTTGGGTTTAGCCGTAAAACCCTTCTTGTGATAAAGAGTCATCCGAGGATGAGATTGGGGTACTTTCACTAGCCGATTGGAACCATCTTCCAGAATAACTTCTTCTTGTCGTAAGAGCGTGAGGGGATTGAGATGGGGAGGACTGTACAAAGGAAAACGTTCCCAATTCCACGCTTGGATAAAGTTGGCGGGCAAAAAAGTTTCCACTTCATGAGAACCATCCACACGACGAATGTCACACGCCAATAAATCCAAGTGATGATACAAACCGTCTAAAAACATGGGAGAAAGTGGAAATGATACGTCGCGAGACATCAATACTGCCATAGGCATGAGTTCATTCTTGATAATGTCTCGGGGACTGTACTAAAATACATCATGGCATAACCAAAAGAGCAGAAAGGTTGCTAGTTCCGCTCGATCAGATTCTCCTTCGTGAGGAGGAATACCAGCCCGATCGCCAGAGAGTAAAGGAGCCCAATACTTGATCCAGCAGGAGAAAGAAGCGCGGATTTCTGGCTACTTTTTGTTGCTTCAACTTTTTTCACATCGTCAGATTTCTCGGCCGCGGTTGACTTTGAACAAGCCTTAATAGCGGATGCCATGAGCTTTGGAGAAGATGAAACATTAGCTGAAGGACTATGCACGGCGGATGCAACGGCTTTGCCTTTCCTTCTACCCCCTAAGTCTTCTTCATTCGGAACCTCAGTTTTGATCTCTTCCGGTAGCTGGAATGTTATAGAGTTCGCTTTGGCCGCAATCAAATGATCGCAAAAAACCTTGTCGCTCGGATTTAAAGCTTTAAAAATACAACAATCGTCGAAACATGTGTCACCATGAACGGGTAGGCCAGTAAGCGCCACCATGTCTTCCAAGATCGGAGTCGCCTCACCCCAAGAGAATAAAAACGTGTGAGGATCAATTCCCCAGTGCGCACATAAGCACACCAAGCTGTCATGATCCCGCCGGACACACCTATACCTTGGAGCGTCTATAGCAGCTTCTATACCTAAAGACTGAATAACCTCTTATGATCGGGATTGGAATAAATGTACTTCACCCATGGATCCCAAGTGGGAGGAGACTCAACGGATGAGCGTAGAATGATTGAAGGAAAAGTATAGTCTCCCTTGTGAACTGCTAGGCGAGGCATTTCTTATGAAGTGACTATCGGAGGAACCTCTGCTTGAGGGCGGATAAGCCAGCCTTCGGATGAAGACAGAGGAAACGGGTGAGGATTTATCATGCGCGAAATCCAATTATCATCAGTAGGAAATAGAGTTGAACCATCATCCACAGCGGGTGGCCGTAGGAGATCTGTGAGTCGAGGAATGCTCTTTATCTCATCGAGTGTGTAAGGTTCCGATCTGAGGGGTACATCGTGATTGGGCAATTCATCAGACATAACAAGCAAGATAAATAGAGAGGACAGAGAAAAGACGCAGTAAGAAAGGTGAGGAATGAAAGGCGAGGTCCTCTCTATTTATAGGAGGGTAAAAGGAAAAGAGGTTACTGAAGGAGTTAGTAACCGCAACATCTCAAGAGTCGTGGGGTTAAACCATTCATATCCACTAACCACAACCATCAAGGCGTCATATCAACATGTGACTGTTGACATGGTCTTTGACCAGTCAAACAGTCAGGGGACTAATGTTGATACATGAAAATAACTAACCCTAAAATAGAGAGCCCCTTAACCTATTAAGAGTCCCTTCTAGGATAGGGAGACTATGGGACTAGGCCTAACCCATAAGGTTGGGATAGTCCTAGCCCATGAGAGAGTGTATTAAACTAGTTGGGCTTTGGCCTAAGAAAGAAAAGCTTCTTAGGGTTTGTTAATAACTTAAGGAAAGGGAAATGGTAGTTTAGTAATATATCAATCTTATGAGCACTTATCCATAAGAAGGAAGTGAAAGGTCATTATAAAGGGGAAAGAAGGCATACTTAGGAGACATGATTAATTCACCATTTCCTCTCATAAACCTCTCTACACCTCGGGAGTACTTTCTGTAATTAGGGATAGTTCCTCCTTCCCACGTTTTACCTTATCAACACCTTCCCACTCCTGTTTCTTCAAACAATACTTCTTATTTTGTTGTGCATAATAGAGCTCCAGACTATGATTTTCTCAAAGCTTTTGGATGTCGTTGTTATCCTCTACTATCCCATTTCCGCCAAAACAAATTGCAGTCGATAACACTTCCTTGTGTGTTTATTGGTTGCAGCTACACATCTTTCTCCAACTCCAAATCTGGTCAATACCCCCCTTTCTACTCCTGAGTTGTCTACCACTCCAGTTCATGTTACTCCAATCTTACCAACTCCTACATCTCATATTTCTGCTCCCTCTTCTCATATGCGTACTTCACCAACTACTCCTGCATCTTCCCAAAATTCTAGTGCTCCACTATTATCTCCTACCAGACTATCATTTTCATTTGATCCATCATCTCCATCTTCTTCAACAAATTCTGTGTCATCTGCATCATCATCTTCAGACTTGTCTGTTGTACATGAGCCACCTCAGTGGACCACAAGTGTGCATCCTATGATTACCATACTTAGGGATCATACTATTCAACCTAAGAGCTTCAAAGGTTGTTTCTCTACTCGGTATCTAATCTTATACAATTTTATAAATCAGTATAACTCTTTGCCTACGGAACCATCTTGTTTTACCATGGCATCCAAGTCTCCAGAATGGTGGGAAGCTATGCTTGAGGAGATGAATGCGTTATTGCGTAATGGAACATGGTCTCTTGTTCCTCGTCTCCCGGGAATGAATATTATTGGTTGTAAATGGGTTTATCGAGTAAAGCAGAAACCTGATGGATCACTCGACCGACAAAAAACTCACTTGGTTGCTAAAGGGTACTCTCAACAGCATGGGATTGATTATGATGAAAAGTTTAGTCCAGTTGTGAAACCTGTGACTATTCGTTTGGTTCTCAGTTTGGAAGTCTCTTCCTCTTGGCCAATTAAGCAGCTGGACGTTAAAAATGCCTTTCTACATGGGTTTCTTGATCAAGAAGTTTATATGGAGCATCCTCAAGGATTTGTGGATCCTCGATTTCCTGATCATGTTTGTTTTCTACATAAGGCATTATATGGATTTAAACAAGCACCCCGTGATTGGTTTCGTCGTTTTGCTTCGTTTCTTACAGAACTTGGATTTAAATCCTCTCAATCTAATCACTCTATGTTTGTCAGGCAGTCTGGTACGGGCATCATTATTCTTCTCCTCTATGTGGACGACATTATTTTAACTGGTAGTGACACTCAAGGTATTCAATCTCTTCTGCCAACGCTTCAAACTCAGTTTGCTATGACAAATTTGGAGGACTTAAACTACTTTTTTGGTTTGGAAGCCACTAGAACTTCTTCTGGTCTTGTTCTCACACAAAAGAAGTACACTTTGGATATTTTAAAATGAGCTGATCTTGATGAATCCAAGCCTGTGGCTGCTCGCTCTAAGCTAACATCCGGTGATGGTGTTTTGTTTCCTGATATTACTTTGTATCGAAGCTTAGTTGGTGGTTTACAATATTTAAGCATGACAAGACCTGACATCACCTATGTAGTCAACCAAGTTAGTCAGTTTATGCACAAGCCAACTTAAACTCACTTCATGGCAGTTAAACGAATTCTTCGTTATCTCAAGGGTACACTAGGTCATGGTATTTGCTTTTGGCGTGATTCTTCCTTGCAGCTCACATCCTACTCTGATGCTGATTGGGGTGGTGATCCTGATACTTCTCGATCTACCACATGCCATTGTGTCTTCTTAGGAAGAAATCTCATCTCTTGGGGTTCCAAGAAGCAACCCACTATTTCTACCAGTAATACTGAAGCTGAGTATCGTGCTTTGTCGTCTACTTCTGCTGAACTTATTTGGATTGAATATCTACTACGTGATCTTGGTGTCTCTCTACCACAAGCTCCTATTCTCTACTGTGATAACATCAGTGCTGCATATGTAGCCCTCAATCCAATAAAACACTATCGTTCCAAGCATATACAGATTCATTACCATTTTGTTCGTGAAAGGATATCATCTGGGTCTCTGCGGCTGTGTTATATCTCCACTGAGCATCAACTTGCAGATCTATTTACTAAAGGCTTATCAACTGCAAGGTTTAACTTTTTATGTAGCAAGCTTTCACGTTGTATCCCACCGTGTACAGCTTGAGGGGGTGTGTAGAATATATGTCCATGTCAAGTCCATATATAAGTCCATGTAAATGTCGGATCCTTGTATTAGAATCCATTGTAACTCATATCCATATAACTCAATATAAATACATGCCCCAATAACCTAAAAAGGTTAACCGAGAGCTTCCATAATTGTTCAGTATCTTTTTGATTCCTGTGCATTTACACAATATCAAACTTTACATGTCTTTTTCACCCAAAAATTATTGTTTTAGAGATGTTCAACCAATTTTATGCGAGATTAATTATTTTTCTGATCGAGTGTTTTGATATGCTTAGTAGACTACATCCCGTTTGGTAATAGAAAACTGCAGATGGCTAGAGCAAGATTTTTTTGCTATGCTTATTTTTATAAAGTCTCTATGGTTTAAAGTTTTCAACCAAGGAGGATGGGAATTAAGGTGAGAGTATGTGACGCGTAAACATTTCTCGAGATGATTATTTGTAAAACCAAAATGAACAATGATGGGTAGGGCAAATATTAAATAGCCAAAGCCATTTATTCCTGGAACAGTCCTATTTCTGGTGAGACACGAGCATAGAGTTCAAGAAATATTAATGATTCAAATGTCAACCATACACATTTATTCTGATTCATGTGTACAGTTTTTAAAATTTGCAGCCAAAATAAATGTTGAATTTTGAAAATAAATAAATAATAAAAGACATTAACTGAAACAATAAATAAAATAAATTAGAAAAATCAGAGAGATTAGTTAATGCCATGGCTATTAAATACTACAAACAAAGTCAACTTTTCCTTAAAAAAAAAAGTTAAAAAAAATCATTTTGATATAGTATCGTCGATGTCACACAATTCATTCATATAGCTGTATCTTCTTTAAACCTTTTCTTGTTCAGTGTCCGTATATCAATCCTTTCCATTCCTATTTATTAGTAACGCCGTATGTACAACATGCGCACAATTTGGAAGGAATCCAAGAAAATCCTGGAGCAGAAGAGTCCAAGGAATCTGTACCTTTTAGGTTTTTAGTTTTTTAGATTCTTGTCTGAAGGCATTTTTTTGGATCTATTAGCGATTATCTAATTATGATAAAAACACGTAACAATGTATGAGAAAATTATTATTGGGAGTAAAGCGTGTTGTGCTGGTATGTTTACGACACATTGCAATAAGCTAAAGTTTGAGTATAGCACAACATACGGCACTAATAGGTATGAGGCACAACATGAATGTGGCATAATACAAGACAACAAGCAAATAATGCACGACACATCATGTATAAAGTATGACGCAAAACGTATAAAACGGAACAGATTGCACCATAATCCGTGTATATATTCTAGAAAAATGTTTTCATTCCAAGTAATGTTATCATTTTATTTTTGTTATGTTGACTAATTTTCACGACAATATTTAAATTTATTAATTAAAATTGAAGTTCTTTAAAATATAAATTTGGTTTTGTAAGACATTCATTTGACGATGAAACCAATAACGAGTAATCGCCACAAGCGTATTGTCTTTTGTTACTATTTGAATTTGATGCACTTGATATTTATGTAATCATGATTTCCATTAATGAAAATAGAGTTATAAAAAAAAATGATAACGGTGTAATCATTGTTTTATTTTTGTCCAATATTTTTAAGGATTAAATTGTTATCATGCAAAATCAAGCATAAACTTATTTTTAAGAATAAATTTTGTAAAATTATATAATTATATAACATTTTATGCATATTTTTGATTGGTTTTTCTTAATTTATTTCCAATATTAAATTACTCATTATACAAATTTTTAAAAATGCTCCCTCCCTCTTTAATATAAAGGCGGAGAAGTGCATTTCTTTCAGAATAAGATTTTTTTTTTTTTTTTTTTTGATTTTATACATATATATTCATTTTCCGGTTTTACCCTTTGCCCAATTTTCAATACTAGAAAGAATAACTTAATTGTGATGATACCTATGTATAATAAATGAGGATAATATATGGAAAAACATATCTTGGAAATGGAGTTCCGCCTATCTAACGGGACATCCAAAATCTAAATCTCCGCCTTTATATTGGGGACAGAGGAAGTATTTATTTTGTAAAACATAAAATAAGTGTGTTGGCACCGTGCAACACATCACAGTCATTTTTAAAGAACGGCACATTCAATTTTTTGGTTCAATGCAACACGATCTATTTTCTTTATTGGCATAACACAACATGCGACACTTTATTTTCGGGTACAAAACTACATGATTGGAATGCTCCGACCTTCACCATGCCTACTCGATTTACACTTCTAAAAAATAAAAAATACTCTTTCCGTCCCACTATTAATTGACCTATTTGTTTTTAGATTTTGTCTCATTAATAGTTGATTTTATATCATTTGTTTATATTCGTTACTTAGGTGTTTTAAAATACTTTTCAATGATATAAAATTTACGAATATCCGTGGTATGGTTTGAGTGATAAATCATTTCTAAATTATGAGAAATGCTATTCGGCACACTTGATAGCACTCTACTCACTGCACGGGATGACGTGGAAGCCTACATGGTAACTAAAACTTTACGTGTATACTTTCTCTCTCGTCAACAACAATCATCTCTTTATCTTTCTGTTCTTGTTTATCTGTTAGTCTTCCTTGTTCATCTCTAATAATCTGATCTTCAATCTTTAACTAAATGGTCACAAAATCAATTCCTAAAATGCAATAATCAATTATTAGTCATTAAATATTTTAGGTCAAAAGATGTAAACATTAGATTTGATGACATTTCACTGATTTCAGACGATCTGATTCCACAAGGTAACATCTTGGATAATTGAGAAGTTCCTTTCATATAAAAATAATTCCCTGCAAATTAAATCACTTACTGCTAATGGTTAGTTCATTAATCTTCTCTTGGTATCCAAATCAGGGACGGGCCTAACAAGGGGCTATGAGGCTATAGCCCGTCCCTTAATTTGGTTAGAATTTTTTTTGGTATATGCATTTGTCTGATATTTTTAATTAGCCCATTAGCTTAATGGTATTAGCCCATCCGTCACACTAGTTTTGGTTCTAACTTTTCAAATACCAGTAATTTTTACTAGACATTCTAAATTAGCTAGTGCATTTCGTACAGGGACGTAACTAGTTAATGCTGAGGAAGCAGTGGTGTTGCATTGGCTTATTAAGGGGCATTCTGGTAGTGGTGTTATTCATCCCCATCTTCTTATTTTGATGTTATGGAAGTTATTGGGGCTCATTTCAGGTATTATTAGAAAAATATTCTCGTAATTGTATAGCTGCGGCATCTTACTTAGGGAAAAACATCAAAGCTTGTATTGAATCTTTACGATGTTTTTTTTTAGTGGTATACATTCCTGGTTACTTTCAGAGTTCAAGGTGCAAACTCAAATCATTGTTTTGATATGCATTTTTCCAGTGTATCTATATAGCCGAACACTAATCACTCTTACAGATAAGTTGCAAAAAATCGTCGGCCTTCGGCCGCCTTACACAAAATCCATGAATTAGCCCTCCCCAAGGAAAAATCTTGGGTCCGTCCCTGATCCAAATGGAACTCATAAGTTCAAAAAGACAATAAACGCAAAGTTGATATTAAGCCAAAAATCATAAATTGAATCTTATGATTCTCAAACCTAAATAATAAGTTCTTGAACTTAAAAATTGAAACGAGATGGAGATTTCAGGTAAATAGGATAAATTTGTGGTTCAGATCTAGATTAAGGGAAACAAGAGAAAAGTGGCTAGGGAAAAGAAGATCGGAAAGAAGATGGTGATTGGAAATTAATTTTAGAGTAAGATTATAAGTAATGAGACAAGCAATACCCAACTATTCATTGTATGGAATAGAAATATAGGGTTCTCTTAAAAATTATCCACCTCAATTTAGTTTCCGTGGTACTGAAATTTTGATCCGGAAGAAGAGAAGAACTTTCGAGAGAGAGAGAAAAAAGACACAGAAAAATAGTAGTAAATGTGGCTTTGTCTTTTTTGTAAAGGTCAGCTAACCACGTCAGTCCGTGCGGTGAGTAGAGTGCTTATAAGTGTGCCGAATAGTATTTCCGCTAAATTATATTACTAGGTTAACTAATAGTGGGACAGAAATAGTATTATACAAGTTCAGCGGGTTTCCAAGGTCCTATCTTGGAGGCACCGTTCGAAATGTATCATCATGATACATGGTTTTGAGTACTGATTGTTTTTTATTGAATAGTAATTAACGGGTTCTATTATCTTTCTTAGTGGTAGGCTACGACTTTGTACTTCTAATGTAAAACAAGAAAACGAAAATAAATGTCAAAATTTAATGGAAATTTAATTTGGTTTAAATAAGAAGATGAGGGCACATAGTAATTTGTTGTAAAAATTATCGATTCTTTTAGTCAACAATTCAGCGTTTCCGAATAACTTCCCAAGCATGGAAGGTTAGTGAATTAATTCTTGAGTCCTTTTATTAGGAGGGTAGGAATGGATACAACGAGGAAAGAATTAAGAGGAGGGAATTAAATTTTTCGAGGAGGGATTGACTTCTTATAAAAATGATGAAATGTCGATGATATTCTTGGTGTTAATATGTTAGGTTTACGAACCAAACAATTAAAAAATGCATTTCCTCACCCTAACGACAAATCTTATGATTCGCAACGAATTCAAGCGTTCCTGCAAGTGTGATAAATCATATACGATAGTCAACCACATCAATTAATCTCTGGCCTTCCCAAAACAAGATCACATCCTTGATTATATATTCAAGTTCTAGTACCAATAGCTTGATAAGTAGTTTTTACACTTGAAACTCAATTGGTATACATAGAAAACCACAAAAAATAAAGTGTAAGTATGTGTGTCTTCGAGAGATTGGGGGAATCATTAAACAAACATCCCTTTTACAAAAACCAAAAGCTTCAAGACCTGTACTTAGGCTATGGTACTGCATAACATGTTGGATTAACGCTTGTGTAAAGAGAAACATTATTACTGATCTTGATCAACAATGATATCAATAAACATTAGAAATCATAATAAAGAATACCCGATACGTTTTTGTTTGTTTTTTTGTTCTAATCGGTATTTATCAGAAGCTAGGTTTTTCTTTTTCAGATGATGAAACAAACACCGATACGATTGATTCTTCTGAATGATCGAGAATAGCTAAGGTTATTAAGGATATGATGGATATTTTGATAGCATTTACTTGTGTTTCATTGTATATGACTTTGACTGCATGTTGACTATAATTTGGCCTAAATTCTTCCCTCCTCGTATCCATTTTTTTCCTCCTAATAACAGGACTCTAATTCTTTTAGGATGCAATGAAGCCCTAAACAACATAATCAAATTTAAGGTTTATACTTCCCTTATTCCACAAGATAGATATTTAAACTTTTCTTTGATTTTTTTTTTGATTCCTTTTGTGATATAAAATTGATTAGGAATCTGAAATGACCAGGGTACCAAGTAAAACACAATCTTTTCGATATCATCCTACGATAGACACACCTTGTACAATCTTATATAAACAATAACTGTCAAAAATTATTTCAACAAGGTGAACACATGGTATATAGCACAAGATCGAAGCCGAATCAATCTATGGGATCGTACCAAGTGTTTGATTAACATACAAATGTATTTTCTTCAATTATAAATACAAAGAAATATAATGTGGAAGTAAAGTAAATAATACGGGTACAAAAGATATTGTTAACGAGGAAAACTAAGACAGTAAAATCACAGGACCTAGTCAAGTTTTGAATATGCTCAAAATTAAGACGCTATATTATCGCAACTTCGTATAGTTGAGACCAAGTAAACTACTCCTAGTTACTAAGTTCCTTCAGTATCCGTATGCCTACAACCAATCTGGTCTACGCACGTGAATCCCAAGATAGAGTCCACTATCTCAAGTTGCTTCACCTGCTGTGAAGATTTCTGCTTCTCAAATCATTTGGATCATAATACGAAATAGTAAAGGATTAACATGTTTCAGTAACCACTCTATCAATATACAGAATCTTATCAGAGATAAAGTTGAGTATAAATGATCTTCCGTTTAATCAATATAAACTCTGGAAAGGAGAGTGTACCAACTACACCACCAAAATTTTCGTTCGACAACCTGTATGGAAAAAACCTAATATAATCACAAGTAAATCAAAGCAAAGACCCTTGAATAAGAATGTATATCGAGTTTATCTTTTTAACTTCCATAATCAATATGTATAGACCAAAGGTTCGTGTACCTGATTGTGTAAAAGAGTTCTTGGACGATCTCAAAAATCAATATCCAAGATCAATCTAGTCGTATCCAAATTAAGAGGATACGACTTCTAACAAGTATGAAACTTGTAATTTATCGTTAACGATATGAATTCAACAAGAATAAGTCTTGTTTTAGATCTCACATAATAAGGACTTAAACTATCTAGATTGACTACGTACTACTTGTGTTACTTATATTATAAAGATAAACAATATAATGCGTAAAAGGAAAAACACAAGACACCAGAAATTTTTTTAACGAGGAAAACTTTACCTGTAGAAAAATCCAAGGACCTCATCCAGCTTTGAATAACACATTGTATTAAACCGCTATAAACATTATCATACTATGGCAATACTTTAGTTGTAATTGAATCAATCCTCCAAGCAACTCATCTGGAGTCGTATTCCTTACGTCTCTTGAACCTCGTAAGATTCTACGCACTTGATTCCCTTAGCTGATATCTTTTATAGATTAAGAGTTGCTTCAACCTCAGTGAAACTTTTGATACCTATGTGCCTCTAACAGACAAGCCTATTTGATTTTCCTTTTAATATGTTTCAATCTAGATTTATAAATCTGTATGCAGTAGACAAAGTCCAGCAAATATTACATATCAGGAACACTTACACTTTGTTAGCAGAGAAGCCAAGATCATTAACCACCTCCAAGAATAATCCAAACAAATCATAAAACAGTTTAGAGTTGTGTCTTGAGGAATCACAAAGTCTGAGATGAAGAGAACTTTGTGATTTTTATCTATCTTGTTCCTTATATAAATTTTGTGAACTTCAATAACCAGTAGAACAAGATCCGGATACAAGAACTATCAGGTAAAAAGGTAGTCTGACCCGGGAATCCCTAAGTGAAATCTTCAAATTCGTAACCTAGAATACAGTTCTATGAAGAACCTAGGTTATATAAGATGACGCTAGCTTTGCAACTAGAACACAAGAGTGCCAGGGATTAAGAAATCTTGTTGCAAAAGTCTCTCTATTTATAGATGTTCAAGGCTACAGATAGCTTTGAGTTCAAGCTAAGGTTAGATTGAGATACAAGCAAACACTTTCTCAGTTAGATGAAATTTTTATTAGGAATTCATGTAAGCATGTGAAAATTATGCCTTGAAATGACACAAAATAATATGCATTATGGTCCATGGTTCTGGAACCGTGCATAATTACAGTCCATAACAGCAAGTATGATTTTGAATTACAAAGAACATAGCGGTGTTCAATAACACTCAAGATTAAACAATAGTCCACAATCCCAAAGTGATTTTGTGAATAAAATTGTCTTGGAAGTGTCTATGAGAGTTGTAGCAAAAGCAAACATATTCATATAGAATAGTTCATGACCTTATGCTAAACACGAACTGTATAGGTTTGTAAACTTCTGGCAGTTCGTAAAGTCAGGCCCTCCGAGTTTGCAAACCTTGGAAGTACACGAAGTCAGGTTCAAGAGGTTTGCAAATCGGGTTTGAAAACCTACCCTCATTTACGAACTAAGATGTAAAGGGTTCGCAATCCGGGTGAATGCAAACCTCTATAGTCCTTGGAATTCATAGTGACTTATGTAATACATACAAGTAGGTGTACCTTGCAAAAAAAAAGGTTCTAAATCTCTCATAATTAAATTTAAAATATTCCAAATATCCATAGACAGTATACGCCGTTTCTTGGGAAATTTATAAATGATCAACTTGAAACAAAAATAGTTTGTGAACAATAAATTGTTCTAACTAAGATTGCAAGTACCTATGAACACCCATTGCATGAGTCATACTTCGAGAGTTTAACCAAGAAAAGCTTGAACTCGAAATTTCTTATTTGTAATATTAAATCTACTAAAATCATACGACATAGTCTCATAAGATAAAATGGTATACTTCGTGAATAAAAAGGATAAGATAGGTCATACTCTAATCCAATTCCGATAATTGACTTTAGTAGACTAGAAATCAAGATATAGTCTTGTACATCTAACAATGACAACAAGATTGAGATAGTAAAACTTGCGAGTTCGACCGAGCGATGCTCTAACAATCTCCCTCTTTGTCAATTTTAGGTACAAAATTATCAATATATATGGATCCATAAAATAAACCTTTCAGCTCTATTTCCATAATGCTTGATTTCTTGAATCTTCAACGTCTACTTGAATTCTCCATATTTCAAGTTCTTCCATGGTTCTGCATATGATTGTTTCAGCACCGTTGACGGTATTTTTTTGACAAGGTAAAAACTTGTAAAATGGCCTCTGAACCTACATCATAGACATATCTATAAGTATATATGTGCTAGGGCTCAGGGTTTATATATGTGCTAGGGTTCAGCCAGCTGAACTCTCAGTATTCTATATATGTTAATAAATACATATAAATTCCTGACCCGACGTCAGAATTAGGAACTCGTACTTCTACATTACATTCCGCAAGAGAGTTGAGAGTGCGTATCCAATTAATGGCTACATTAATTTTGTAACTCTCTTATATATGTGTACACCTACAAAGATTCAGAGCTTCACTCGGCCGAACTCTCGTTATTTTATGTACGACCATACGGATTATCATGTATTAATCCGGACACACTGATTATGCAAATTACAGATATCAAGAATGAGCTTTTATGCCATTCTTGGATAATAGTACTATTAGAAGCATACTGTTTAGTAAAAAGTTACATTGAACATCACTTCAAGTAGCAGAACTTCCACGACAGAATTCCTTGAATATGTTCTATGTGTACTCCAGGGTACTGAAAAAGTGCCAACGCAAACTACGCATGGCCATGGTCAAGCTGCCAGTCCAAGTAGCCAAGACGAGTGGCCAAGATGCCAGGCCAAATAGCCACGACGAGTAGCCAAGATGCCAGGATTTAAAAGAAGCTACTTCTATGAAAATCTAGCTAATGGTAAACTTATTCAAGTGGAATTGATTCCATAACTTTGAGTCTTGAGTACCGTCGAGGTTTATTAGGTAGTATGCGTCGCCAGATGTGAGCGTGTCTACTACGTACGGATCTTTCCAGTTTGCTCCGAGATTTCTGCAAGTGGGCTTTATCGTTGCTGCTTATACTCTCCTGAACCATACACTCTCCTAGTTTAAATGCTCGTTCCTTCATCATATACACTCCTGGTTTAAATGCTCCGAGATTTTTCTTCATCGTATACTCTTCTGGTTTAAATGTTCGTTCCTTGACCTTCGGTCGTAGCTCAGATTGATTGCATGCTTATACTGAACCAACTACTGCAAGGATTCTTCTCTTTGTTATTCTAGCATCTCTTTATCCAATGCCAATATGCTTTCATTGTTTCCAGAACCGAAAACATTAGTCTTGGCAGTTTTCAGGTGTACCTCAATCAGTGGGTATGACAGCCTCTGTTCCGTATTCCAATGCAAATGGAAAAAATCCAGCTGATTTTTCGGGGGTCGAACAGTAAGACCATAAGACTCTAGAAACTCTCTGTCCACTTTCCCTTTGCCGTCTCTAGACTTTTCTTGAGGTTGTATAACAACAAGATTTCCTGCTTCTGCCTGCCTGTTGATTTGAGCATAATAAGAAGCTGAGAAGTTATGACGGATACTCAAACTATCACAAAAGTCGTTAATCACTCCAGAATCGAACTACTTTCCATTGTCCGAAACCATCTCGTGTGGGTTACCAACTCTGCAGGCAATGTTTTTCCACAAGAATATTCTTACACCATGTCTATCAACATGTACTAACATCATTGCCTCGACCCATTTGGTAAAATAGTCAGTAGCAGCCAACATGAACCTGACCCCTCCTGGAGCTCTAAGGAGTGCTCCGACGACATCTAGTACCCACTTAGCAAATGGCCATGGACTTAAAAAAGGATGCAACTCGTTGGCGGGTCTCTTCGGAATTGGAGCGTGTTCTTGGCAAGCCATACAGTTGTTTACGTATTCTTTAACATCTTTCTACATGTACGTCCAGAAGTTTCCCTGGGTATATACCCTATGCGCGAGACTGTGCCTCCCATAATGGTTGCCACATGTTCCTTCGTGAGCCTCCATCAATATCAATTGTCCTTCTTCGGCAGATATACATCGCAAAAATAGCTTCAAAGCCACATGTTTGCGGTATAGCTCTCTCACGATCATCGAATATCTTCATGCATTCTTTTTTACTTTTGAAGCGAGATGCTTATCATTCGCGAGTTCACTGGTTGTAAAATACCCAACAAAAGATGATGTCAGTCTAAACTGTTATCAGTAGGATTGCCTGAATCTTCTATCACTTGACTATCAACATCCATGATGTTATCAGTGTCTTTTTTTGCCGTTGTAGTTACCCTTTGGCCCCAACTAGGTGGTTCTTGATCCATAAAAGAGTGGCTCTTGGAGGTGCTAGGTAACTCTTGAAAATCAACTACGACGAAACAAGTGCCGTTAGTATCAACTACTGAATACAGATATGCCTGGGCACCAACATACCCGTCAGAGATTTACTTACTAAGTAAACATGTTTCTCTTGTGGATCAGTAACGAACAACATTCCACTTACAACATTTTATGTTGCATCTAGATAAACTCCAATGGGATGTCTAGTTTTTGGAATCACCATAATTGGGAAGTAGAAAAATATTGTTTGATTTTGTCGAACGCCTCTTCACAATCATCTTCCCACCCAAAGTTTATCGTTTTTGTTAGGACATCAAAAAAAAGGGTTTGAATCGATCTGGTGAGCGTGAGATGAAGCAGTTTAACGTTGTTGACCGTCTTGCCAGCTTTTGGACCTCCTTCTTCGTCTTTTGGGATAGAATATCTCTGATGGCTCTGATTTGTTATGTATTCGCCTCGATTCCTCTATGAGTCATCAAGTATCAAAGGAACTTTCCTTAAGACAGCCCGAACGAACATTTTGTTGGGTTAAGTTTCACCCGATATCACCTCAAAATTTCGAATGTTTTCAGCAAATCGAGCAAGTGGGACTCCTTATGTTCATATTCTACCACCATATCATTGATATGCACTTCCATGGTCTTGCTACTCAAATTTTTGAGCATGTCTTCTAAAAAGTGTTGGTAGGTTTCTCTTGCGTTCTTCATCCCGAATAGCATCACAGTATAACATTAAACTCTTTTCTCAGTATAAACATTTCTAGAACATTCCTCTAGGTTATGGAATTAGCCAAGCAAAATGATGCAAATATCCAAGCCCATGAAATGAGTGGAAACGGTTAATCTCAAGAACAATAGTGCGTCCAAGCCTAAACAGTCGGGAGGAAATATCCGTAGGGGTAAACGAATTAGGTGGAAAGATACTGTCTCGGCTGCTAAACCTAATTAAACTGAAGTTTGACTTTAGTAAGCAATTCAGGCTTAAGTTTTGGCATGTAAATTAAAAAAAAACACTTAACATAGCAACACATGGGGGTCAATCGAGCAATACAAATCGATTTAGGCTTAGTTTGGTATTGCTGCAGCTTTTGTAAAAGCACTTTTCTGTTGTGCGTTGCTGTGCTGTGTTGTGAGAAAAAAACAGTTAGACGTTTGGTAAAAAATATAATTAAAGTTAAAGCTGATTAAAAAAGCAATCAAAGTGTGTTAGGTAAAATATGAGATTCGACCATTGTTGTTGTAGCAAATGACTAAAACAGACATATCTCTGAAAATAGTTTTTATTCAATTTTATTGGGGTTAAAAATAATTATTTTTTTACTATTAAATATAAGTATATATAATATTAAATAATTATCACTATTATTATGATTGTTAAAAAAAATTATGTTACTTAGCCATTTTTTAATATATATAATATATATGTTTTCAAACCAAAAGTCAAACTAAAATAAAGTAATTATTTAATTTTTATTTTTATTTTTATTTTTATTTTTATTATTGACAAATTAAATGAAATGGTATATAAAATAGTTTGAAAATAAAAAGTAAATAGGGATAATTTTTATTTTTAGGTGGGACCAAAGCTTATGCTTTCGTAGCTTTTAAAAGCTCCTCCACCCCAGCTTTTGAAAATTGAGGAATTTTGGAAGTGCTTTGGATAAAAAGCGCATTAATTTTTTTTTACCAAACACTAGTTTCAAAAATTATTGACATGTATAGGTTTTGAAAGTGTTTTTATATAAAAAAAAACATTACCAAACCCAGCCTTAGTCTTATGACCAATATAAAAGATAGAAAAAAAAAAACTGCACCAAACATCTCTTAATCGAAGGAGCTAATTTGGTGGCATCAAATTCTTTGAAACGTGTCCGTAAAATTGATATGTCCTGACGCGACTTATATATATATATATATGTATATATATATATATATATATATTTTTTTTTTGAGAGATAACTGTGTAAATTGAATGGCTCAGTTTTTACATACTATGTTTGAGCGAAAAGTGTCCGACTGGGATGCATGTTAACACTTTTTTTCATTCGAGCTTATGATGGCTGCTAACTGTGTAAATCACAGCCTAATGTCCACATGACTGACTTTTTGCAGTTAAGTGTCTAAGATTAAAGCAGACATTAGGCTGTGATTAAGTTACCCCTTAACAAATGCTATAACAACTCCATTTAACTCAATTCCGGAAGCATCAAACATCAAGTTATGGTATTTCAGGCCTAATCTAGCTTTCAGAAACTTGAAAAAATTAGAAAGGAAAAAATAAACGGATTCACGTTTAAAAGAAGTCATAATATATAATTATAAACATCACAAGTTTTTGAGCCTTAGACGAAAAGATTACATTTTGAGAGATAAGCGCCTCATCCGACCATCTCAGTCTCATCCTAGTCATAGATATCCAACGTCCGTATTTTTTGTAACATCCACAATTATGAATTTCCCTACATAATCCTCACATGGATTATATGTTCTTAACACCGAACAAGGTTAATTTTGTACTTCTCCAATATATCATAAGTGCGTAGCATTGAAACATAATAAAGATAATGTTTGCTCTTTATTTATTTTATTTTTTTGATCATCAAACCATAAGTATTTCGTTCAAAAAGAAACGTTTACATGATGGTTTTAAAGTGAAGCAAGTACATCGTAACATGAAACAAATACAAAGAAAGATACAAAACGTAAATAAATCGCGAAGAGAAAGAGAGATCTACCACGATAGCACCCAAATCTTGTACTGTGAGATTGGAGAAGAAATGGTACTCGAAATCATAATTCGACCATTTTGATAGATTTTCTTCTTGGAAATTCTCCTATGACAGAGGAGTGATTTGCCCAAAAATTCTTCATGTGCAGCGAATAACCCGGAAACCTAGACCGATTTTTCTGATGAAGATGATTTGATCTTCGTCCGTGTTGAATCGCCGATGTACTTTTATCAAGAAAACCAAACACGAACAAATCGTTAGAAAAAAACACTAAAGGACTAGATCTGAGCAAAGGAAGAAGAAGAAGTTTTTTTTTTGAAGCATGAGAAATATAAAAAAACACAGGCCTAGCTAGCTATTACACGTGGGTATCTTGTACCCACGTAGTCGTTTGATAGAATTTGGTTGATAAAATGCGGGATTGCCTGGTCCCATATTGTTGTTGAAAAGTTTCCTGCTTGGCTTCCGTCTGCTGCATAGTTTGCCAGACCATCTGCTGCTTGATTCCCTTCTCTATAGTTGTGTTGTATAACATAATAAGGAATTTGTTGCATTCTCTGTTTTATTTCGGAAATCATTTCTGCAATATACCATGGAGCTTATGTCTCCATTTTCAGGAAGCGCGTCAGATTTTCTGAATCTGTCTCAAAGATAACTTTTGGCTATTGTCTCTCCGTTGTTGTCCTTGATGCCAGGAGAGTTGCCCACGTTTCGGCTATTAGTGTTGTAGTTATGCCTAGAGGATGCGCCAAAGCCATCACAGTTTGAGCACTCGAATCCCTGCAGATAAAACCTGCTCCCGCTATTCCTGGATGTCCCCTAGCAGCCCTATCCGTATTGTTCTTTATCCAATTCGCTTCAGGTCTGGTCCAGCCTGCTAAAATTGTTGTTGTTGCTCTAATATTTGTTGGAATGGCCCTGGGTGGTAGGCCGTCAGGTAAAACCGTGGGAATAACTTTTTTTGCCCATTCGAATTCTTGTTGTTGCCACAAGGTCTGTGCTAAGATGTTGTCTGGAGGTGTATGGTGTTGTTTGAAAACTAATTCATTTCTGGACATCCAGATGTTCCAGAAAAGAAAACAAAAAGATGATATTGATGGGGTATGTCTAGTGTCTTGCAAAATTTGTGAAATGGTCGTTTGATTGTTTATATTGATATGGGAGTTGATGTTGGTTTGGTTTGGTTTGTTGATAGACGAGATAATAGGTTATTCCAGGTAGCGGTTTCTATTGGGCAGTGAATAAGCATATGCTCCGTTGTTTTTGGTTCGGCGTTGCACTGGGTACATTGGTTGGAATTGGTGAGGTTGATGCGAAGTAAAATGGAAAAGGTCGGAAGACCTTCATTTATAGCTTTCCACAAGAAAAGTTGAATTTTTGGTGGACATGGTAAGTTCCACAAGAATTTGGTATGTGGGAGGGGGTTTAGGTGGTACTGGTTGTCTTGTTGTATTAGACAATTATACCCGGTGGCAGTGGTGTATTTGCCGTATTTTGAGTGTGGCCAAAGGATCCTATCTGGAGGCATGTCTAAGGGAAGGTGGATGTTTATGATGTGTTGGACAACATCAGATGGGAGGTGGTTCAGTTGTTCATGATTCCAGTTATGGGTGAAAGGATCAATGAGATCAGCTACTGATTGGATTGGGTAGCATTGGGCCGGGTCAAGGTTTTGGGATTGAGGTATCCAATTTGCTTGTATAGGTGTTTCTAAACCGTTTCCGATGCGATGGAAGATGAGCTTTTTTAAGGTAGGTATGAGGGAGGCCATTTTTTTACACTGTGGGCAGGAGGAGGAAGAAATGGGTGTGTTTTCCTGGAAAATCGGTTGATTTTGCAAATATTTCTCATTGTATAATCTGGTGCAAATGGAATTAGGGTGGTCGTGGATATTCCAGATTCTCTTCATGAGAAAAGCTTTATTGTGATGACTACTTTTCCTTATGCCGGGACCCCCTTTTCCTATCGGTTTGTTTAGTTTGGTCCATCCTAATGGGTGAAGTTTTTTGACTGATGAATCATGGCACCAGAAAAAATTCCTAGCTATCCGATCTATCTTCTTATGTATATGGGTGGGGAATAATTGTGTTTGCATAAGATGATTTGAGGTAGGAATCAATGAGGTTTTAATGACTAGAGGTTCTGTCGTGCTTGAAATGAACTCCCAGGTATATTGGTGGGGTTGGCGATGTTGGCATGGCAAAAAAATGTTGAATATCGTCCAGCTGAGGTTGTTGCAGTTGGATGGTGAATTATTGTTGATTTTGCTGTGTTGATTTCTTGACCTGCTGAGGAGATGTAGGATCGAAGTAGTCTCTTGAGATGGACATTGCTTTCCCGGGATGCCTTGTAAGTGATTAGGAGGTCGTCCGCATACATCAGATAAAATATAGGTGGAGCTTTTTGAGAAATGTTTAACCCTTTTACAAGATTTTGAGCTTCCAAATTGCCTAGGTTTGTCGAAAGGATTTCTGCACATATTATAAAAATATATGAAGATAGAGGATCTCCCTGTCAGATGCCTCTCGTAGGGGGTGATGTATCCGTGAGGGGGTACCATTGATGTTAATTGAGTAGGTAACTGAAATGATGCATAACATAATGTAGTCTACAAATATGGTTGGAAATCCCATTTTTGTAAATGTTGTTTTGATAAAGCCCCAATCTAAGCTATCATAAGCTTTCTTAATATCCAGCTTAAGGGCTATTTTTGGGTCTTTGGTGAGAGCGGAGGTTCTAATGTGATGGAATAGTTCACAAGTAATATCTATGTTATCATGTATTAATCTTTGAGGGACGAAAGCGCTTTGATATGGACTTATTAGAAATGGGAGGAGAGGCCGTATACAATTTACCAAGATTTTTGATATCACTGTGTATACTACATTGCAGAGGCTGATCGGTCTAAAATGGGATGGTTTTGATGGATGGTCGAATTTTGGGATTAGGGTTATGTTGGTGTGATTCATGAGTGGGTGAATGTTTAGGGTGTTAAAAAAGCTGCGGACCATTGATATTAATTGATGGTGTGTGGTTTCCCAGAATACCTTGAAAAACTTACTAGTATACACATCAGGTCCAGGAGCGCTTTCAGAGTTGATGGAGAACAGAGCCTGTTTGATTTCTGTCGTAGTCACCAAGAAGAAGAAGTTGATGGAGTTTTTTTCTTAGTTTTTGAGAGAAGGGAGAGAGATGTGTGGAATATTTTTCTTTATAATGTTTGCTCTTTATAATTTGAATTTACCAATGTCTTAATAATGTGATTTATCCAAGTATCTTAATTATGGACCATTAAAAAAAGGGTGTTCTTGCATATACCCCAAAATTACTAATGGTACCCCTTTATCTCTGTACCCTTTAATTTTACTTCTTACCTCATCAAATGTATAAGTTGTTTATACCCCTATGCATCAAGAAAGAGAGAAACAAACATAATTAATCATCATCGTCCAACAATCCTTAAATCTCTCTACCGATTTATAAAGAGTAAGTCTTTGTTCTTAATCCCTAAATCTTTATCTTTTTCATAAATTTTTTTTATGATGGATGATCTTATCTATTTTTGATCGGTTTGATAATCTATATTAGGGGTTTTCCTCTTTCCTATCTTTCTGAATCATTCTCTTGTAACAATCAGAGTTTTCACATTAGACATTCAAAAAGCAAGAGCTCTTTGGATTTGGTTCTTTATCTAACTATTGGTGGTGGATGTGATGATGGGTTCCAAAATTTACAAACTATTAATGGGGTTAACAAGAAAAGAGAAATGGAGGGTTGTTTGATCGACCAACTATTGCTCATGAATGGTTTTGTTTTACTGAGGTTGTTAATAACAAGAATACAAGTTATTAGGTGTTGAGATTGAAATATAAAAGACCTTTTGATTGATTATTTCATTTTTCAGATCGATTTATTCCATTTACCTAGGTTAATTTTCCTATACCCATGCAATCTCATCAAAAAACTAAAATGATTTAATGGCGTGATTAATGGCCTAATTATACAGTAATTAAGAAGAAAGATACGAGAGATTTTTTTCCTGTTATTTAAGGAATTTTATCTTATTTACAGTTATATTAACAAATTTTTCATTTTATAAGGAAGGGGGTAAGTATATAAAAAAATTCGAATTTTTTTAATTCCTTTTGTATTATCTGAATTTCAATTAGTTATTCTAGTTAAAGGGGTACCGTTAGTAAATCTTGGGGTACAAACAGGAATGAACCTAACAAGTAAGTAGCGGTTTTGGTGATTGATTATTTTTTTTTAAAGTAAGTGATCATTGACACCAAGAGACATGGTCCAACTGTAGACTGGTCAACTGTGTGGAGACAGTTGAGAGATATCTTTTAACAATCTATCTAAAAAACTGTTTTTTTTCTAAGTTCAGAGAAAAATAAATAAATTCAATTTTCTTTTAGGTCGAGAATGTAAGTATTATTTTTTTTATAAAAAATTGTAGAATAACCTAGTTATATTTTAATTAAAAGTAACTAATTTTTATAATTTAAAATAAATAAATATATTTTTTTACAAATATTAAAATAAAAAAATAATTAGTGATCATATTGTAGCGAATTGACATGTTAATCATTTGACTGGGACTCTAATATGGCACTAGATAATTTTAGGGCCCTTAGTGTTAGTGGTCGCCTTAATTAAAATAATCCCACCCCCGCCCAATTTTCTTTATTAATATAATAGATAATATATAGTCTTCATCTTCTAATTCATTGATTTTTGTTAGAGGGAGAACAAAAAGCGATCCGAGGAGAGCGAAAATCATTGTCAATTCGCTAAATCTGACCTAGTCAATATATTCCTCCAACTCAGTTCAAACTATCCCTCACCTGATGTTGCATATTTACCCCTAAATGCACATCTTCCTCCCGCAATAGTCGTCCTCTCCGTCACGCCACCACCAACCTATCTTTAATACTCACCATTACTAACATTATATATCAACCAGAGTCGGAGATAGTAACTTTGTTCTCATCGAAACAAATACTTTGGTTTTATTGTAGATAACATGGGAACATTCATTTACTGATTGCTCATTGAAAATCTGATCTTCAGGTTTCCATCTTTTCTAATTAAACCCTACCACCATTCCTCAATCCGGCCCTTACTATCCCACCAAACAAATAAAGATAATCAAATCTGTTAGTTAACCTGAATTATGTACGGAAAACATGTGATTTAAAAAGATACAAGAAACCCACACTTGATTAGAGGTCATCGATTTCATGCCCCAATTCATATTTTTGGAATTTGAAACGGGATTTGTTAGAATCAAATGATCATCACTTGATAAACCTGCCAGGTAAACAAAAACTGATTCGTTGAATAATAATACATTTCCAAGGTTGGAGCTTGAAAAAAGCTCGTATTTGATTTTGGTGGATACTAATCTTCATCTGTTTCATATTTAATTTCAGAAGATGATCAAGATTCAATTGGTTAAGGCAAGGGCATACATATAATAATTTAATCAAGTTGATCAATTAAATAAGTTATTTTAATACAGTTGGAAGAAAAAAACCCTGAATCAAACAGAATTTTCGATCCAAACGGACTAAACCCAATCGATGTGAAGTTGTTTCGAAATCAACAAAAATGTATTAGTAAGGCTAATTTGGTCCGAATTAGAAAAATATATCGAATAGGTTCGAGTCGGCGAGTTGACAACGATTTTCGCTCTTCTCGAATCGCTTTTTGCTCTCCCTCTAACAAAAATCAATTCATTTTTTTATTCACCATTTCTTCACTCCACCTTATAGCCTAAATAAATGAAATGTGTATCCATTAATGCAATGAACCTCAAATTAGCCCACATTGTGTATCCATTAATGCAATGAACCTCAAATTAGCACACATTTAATACGGGGTAAATATATATGAACCCAACTGTGTTTTTGCAATACTTTCATAGTTAACCCCCCAAACATGATCTACATACATTGTTTATTTTCCGTAACTTTTCATCCATAGTTTTGATCTTCAGAAAGTCATGTACCTGACACTGATCCATTCAAGCTTTATTTGTAGATTATCAACGCATATTAACAGATCTGTTGTACCCTACAAGATCCAAGACATAAAATTGGTGGGTGATGACTTTAAGACAACACAACACTTTAAGACAACACAACGGAATTTTTCTTTGGATGAACGGAAAAGAATGATGACATTGTTAAGAAGTATATCATTCATTAATCGGTTTAATCCAATCATTAATTTCTTAAAAATTGAAAATTGCAGATATGACCAACTATTGATAGTTCAATCGCACATGAAACAAAACTGATTCCCATAGTTATATACATAGGTCGGTTAAAAAATCATCATAAATATATTTTTTTTTACAAATTTTGAAAATTAATTTTTTGTAAAGAAAAATTGTGGGTTATTCACAAGTATGTTTTGGCCTTAATTATGCAGCATGTTACAAATATACGAGTTCAGTGTGGTTGAGGCTTTCCTTCTGAGCTCATAATGAGTAAAACACGTGGATGGAACAACGAATAATTCAAATGAATTCCAAATATATATGTTATATGATACACCAAACAAATAAATATAGTGGCGTTACAACAAAGGTTATTTCTAGTTCTTTACAAAATGAAAACTTGTTTGAAGCTCTTACTCCTTATATGTTTTGTTGACAAATTAAATCTATTTATTTTCTTCTTCATTTTGTTATGTGTTATAGTGAGGGAAAGATGTATTCCTCCAAAAATAGTCTAGATCTAAAGGAAGATAGATATAATATTCCCTCCGTTCCTCATATGTAGACGGAAAAGGTGATATTTTTTGGATTTAGATATTATTTGTCTTTTTTAAATATCCTTGTGTATTCTTGTTTTTACCCTTATCTTATTCCAAAACTAATTATTTTTACATTATAAATAAGGTATCTTGAAATTGGAATTCCTTCTATTTAATATAGGATAGAAAAAAAATCCAATATTCCACCTTTATAATAAGGACGAAGAAAGTAGATATAAATGGAAATTATGTATTTAAGTATTTTACATCAAAATATAGGTATCCCATATCATGAGAGATAGTTATCAGTATCACTTTTCGGGTTTAAGGCAGACGAACTATGATACTCAAAGTAACAAATGGGTGTGTTTATGTGTTTCAACAACATTAGTTCAGTTTCTTCATCCACATCAGCTCTACCGTAGTCATGGTTTTGTAAAGCCATAACAGAACTAGCACCTGATCTTAATATTGAGATTGAGCAATATCACCACGATGCAACATCAGCAGCATCAATTCAGCAACACCACAATGCAACAGCAGCAACATCGATTTAGCAACACCGAAATACCCCTGCGAGGACAATCCCTTGAATATTCTCAAATGTGTCACATGACTAAACAATACGACCAAAGTGCAGTCTCGATGGGCCAATAGTCCAATCCGAATTAGTTTAATTTTGATTTCTGTCGCAATTAGAAATTTCCCTTACTAGATTTATTTACTATTCTGTTGTACTTTAGTTGTAGTCATATATAAATTGTAATCTTAACTAGATATCTAGGTACTGTAGTCCTTAGTCCTAGTTTAGATAGCTTAATTAGTAACTTTTGTAATATAACTATTAGCACTAATACTTCAAGGGCGGAGAATAGATTTTACTTTAAAACTCATTCAAATCTAATTGTTCTTTGAAGTTGTAGATCAAGCCGGAAAACAAAGGAGTAGCCATATGTCACTCGGGCAGTTTACCGTGGTATCAAGATACAAATGCATGATTAGCAACTTCAATCAATTGTATTGTACATCTCTACCTCCATCCAAGTTCCTATGGACACTGTCGTGTCCATCAGAAATACAACTTTTCTTGTGGAAAACATTGAGCGAAGGCCTTTCGACCCTCGACACCAGCATCCGCCGCCGCTGCAGCTCTGATATGAAGACTACTACTATGCTCCAATATCATGTTACTGTAAATTCTTGGCTTACCAATTTAAGTGTAACTATATTTGTGCCCGTGCTACGCACCGGGCATTTTTTTTCTTTTACTTGGTGTGCGCGAGGCAATGCATTTTTTATTTGGTGTGCGCTGGGCTTCGTCCCACCCCGTGACGATGTATTTTTTATTTGGTGTGATGGGGCGAATACATTAAATAGGTGGGGAAAAGATAGGAAATATGTGCAGATTTTATTTATTTTTATCCTTTTATTTTCGTGGAAATATGTGTGCAATATATGGTTTTTTTCTTTTTCTTTATGTATTAATTTGGAAAAAAGTGTTAATATGGTAGGAACTCAATTTCCAAATTGAATTTGGACTTCCATAAAATTCCAAGCGCTATAAATTACGTTTTCATTTTGAGCTTGTAATTTTTAAACCAATCATACGTTGCCAAGTGTCCTCACCAAAACTCTCGCTTCCTATGGGAAAGCCGAAGCTATAAGTAGAGGCCGGGGAAAGCTAACTGTATTCAATCTTCTCCTCAAACTTGAGAATACTGCACTTTCATCTCAGCTATTTAATTTGCCACCTGCTCCGTCTCTAGCACCTGCATCAAGTGCACCGCCTCTCTAACTCGACTATCTTGTTGAGCTCCGGTCGGGCCTTCTCAGTCGCGATAAATCTTTCTAGCTTGAGGCTAGCCCGGGCAATGACTGATGTTAGCTATGGCCAACGGATTCAATCACTCAAGACCCCCTATGTATAACTAATATCATATACAATAAAAAAAAGCGATACAACGTCCCTCAACCCAAAGATTAGCTACTGGTAAAACTACAAACTTTACCCTTAGCTATATGCTACTTTTAGGAAGGACTCAGGAGCCACCTGCAGTACCTTCTCTTACTCCTGACCGACCCCTATAATGGCTACATTCCAATCCCTAACTTACTTAGGATCCTGTGCCATTACCCGCCTTGCGAAAGAAACAACTAGGAAGACTTCCTCTCTTAAACTCGTGTGAAGTGAAATAAGCGCCCCCACAGTTAAAGGCCATTCGATTGCTATTAATTGGTTTCAGGTACTCTTATTAGACTTGGAGGGGCGAAGAGACTCATATGTCCTACATGTGAGGGCCTTGTAAGACAAGAAAGCGAGTAAACTTCCCACCGCGTCTTTCCTCTCCCCAAGGTCGAGCCCTAAAGGTCCTTGTGTGTCGGAAAAGGGAGTGAACCGGAAAAGAAGGGGAACTGGGTCGATCTGAAATGGCGAAGCATCCGAAGCATAACTGCACACTCACACGATCTTTGCCGAGAGATAGGAGCATTCGGTGGAACCGGTGAACTACACTTGCTTCTGAATAGATGTGTGGGACAGAGGGCTCGTGGTACCTGCTGCCCGCCCTTTCTCCTCCGCTTTGAGAACCGTGTGAACGGAGAGTGGCAGAAGGGAAGGAGGTCCTCATACAGAGTAGCACACTGTGACTTGAGCAGGAGACTGGGGAATGGTTTGCGACTGAAGGGTTTCAGCATCTCTAACAGTTCCGAATTAAGCAAGGTCTGAAATAGATCCACCAGAAGGATTGAATCCTGTTTTGAACTAAGAAATGGGGGTTTTCCAGAGAAGTCTGAGATTGAGCATCTGATCCGGCAAACAAGGAGGGAATCCCGCAAAGGGGTCAGGAAGGAGAGAACAGTGAAGCCAATGGGGTATAGAACTCCGTGTAATTTTTAAACCAATCATACGTTGCCAAGTGTCCTCACCAAAACTCTCGTTTCATAAAACTCAAAAAAGCCTTATTTCCGCCAATAGGAAGCGAGAGTTTCCTCACCGTTCAATGTGAAACCTTTATTTGTCTAGGCCTTTAAGTCTTTAGATTAATGAATATTGAGATATTATATACTCTCATGCAATAGTTCTTTAGTAGTTTCAACAAAAAAATAAAGAAAAAAAAAATCACTATCACTTTTAGTTAGGTCCCATGGATAGCAAAAACTAGTCCCCTTATAGCAATCATCTAAGTTATTTGGTCATTACTGAACCACGATGAGGGAGACTCCGGGACAGCAGGATCTACAGCAAAAGGTTGACTTTTGATAAAGATGGTTTACTTAGGCTTGAGACAGCATAATTAAACGGTGGGACTTACTAGCCCTCTAATTATGTTTCACCTTTATTTGATGGAAATAAGTGACGAAAGGCAAATTTTGTTTGCTGGAAATCATGCCATAGGCTGTGACATTGTAGTTGATCTACTTGTCAAGTATGCTAGAAGTAATAATTGTATTAGGAAATGGTGTAATGTTCTTCCTTTGAGTGTCATGTCTAGATTAGAATTTGAAAAAAGGTCATGTAATGTTTAAACTCTCTGCTTTGTGCCTTAATGACATCTCCTTCGCTTTTCTTTCAAAAAAGAAAGAAAGAAGGTTGTGACATTGTTTATGTGGTGAAGCTCTGTTTTCCTTTTTCGGGCCCCATTGATTACACTCCGACTGAAAACGAGCAGAACCCAATCTTACTGGGAAAATAGGCTCAGGTCCTAAAAAAATAATATTCTTATTGTCAGACCCAAGATTATTTTTAGTTTCTGTGACACCCATAGTTATATGAAATTTTGAAAAATGTCTGCATAACGGGTTATGCATCCTAATTTTTCAGGGGTATAATTGACATCGCAACTTGGATATAACATATCTAAAAATCCACGCCTTAATTTTACAAATTTTATATAGTTGGAAATCTTTTAAAGAGAGCTACACAACGAGTACAAACAACAATATCAAATTTTTGTTTTTCACGAAAAAATCAGAGGTGATTGTTATTTTAGGGAAAATTTTCGAAAACTAACTACATATTCGTTATGTAGACTCCAAAAAGGATGCATAACACAATATGCATACACCACAAAAGATGCATAACATGTTATGCAACCATATTTTTGTTCAGGCATCAATTATTTTGGTTATGCAGCCACTAAAACGCCGAATATGCCTGAATCCAACAGAAAAAGCAGACGCATAACGAATTATGCAACCATTTTAGTGCGTACAGATAACGTTGATGCATAATATATTATGCAGCCATATTTTCAGATGCATAACATGTTATGCATCCATTTTCATGAATGCATAACATGTAATGCAGATATTGTGCATGACAAGTTATGCAATCTTTTTTATTGCTAGTTTCGATACTAACAAATAAGTTGATGCATAACGTGTTATGCAACCATTTTATGTCCTGTATAACAAGTTAAGCAACAATTTTTGTAGATGCATAACAGGTTATGCATCCATTTTCACGATTGCATAACATGTTATGCAGATATTATTGTAGGTGCATGACAAGTTATTCAGTCTTTTTTTATTGCTGGTTTCGATACTAACACTAATAATCTATTAGGTGTGGTAGTAGTTTTCACCAACACTAATAATCTATTGGGAGCTTCAGCATTGATCTGAATGCCTCTTCACTAGTGCAAGATTAAAATGTAGACATACATGACAGGTTATAACACACCAGTCCTCATTTCATAACAACTATTTTCACTTGTACTTCCGGTTCTAACACACCAGCATCTCGTCTCCAACTACACAAACATACTGACTCTAACTCCATCTTCATTCACACATCATTCTTTCAGTTCTAAGACAAAATCATCACCAATCCATACATAGCCTATACCTGAAAAACTCATACAACCAAAACATAACCACATCATAACCACTATTAATTGAGCAAAGCTCAACTGATCTCCCACCACAATTAATTCCTCCACCAACAGAACAACTTCATCAACACCTACAATACCAACACCAGACCCAACTATGCACAAAGGACACCAACAATCATTCATGCCCTTCTCTTGTGACTTGAATTTCATTTACAACCATTCCCTGAATTTCTTTGTTCTTTCTTAATTTCAGAATCTCTCTCAAAACGCTAACTTCTACTCCCTCCTTGCAGAACCCTAATTCAAATAATTCAATATCAATTGCCACTATTTATTTCATATTTTCTATCTATAATTTCCCAACTCAGGAACCCTAATCTTCATCTTCCATTCATTAAAACCCTAACTGTGAAACTCAATTTCCTAAAGAAACCAAAATTAAACCTCTCAAAATCATTTCTGCTCCAATTAACAACAAACTCATCGACAATTGATCGATTAAAATCGATTTCACACAAAATATCAATCATTTATGAAACCCTAAATTAGCTTACCTTTTTTTTCTTCTTCCATAGCTCAATCGACTTCAGCACCATCACCTTCTCCTTCGATTCATCAAGCTACTAAACTTCCTAGAGATTATTCACACAAAATCAAGCTCAAATTCCCTTGAATTGAGGTCGACAGAGAGACAAGAAGAATAACAATAGAAAATGAGAGAAAGAAGAGAAGATAAAAATAGAATATTAGAAAATATGGGTTTGTGAAGAATTTAGGCGACGATAATGGGTGTGTGCGTGAAGTTTCACGCCCATGGGTTTGAGGGTGAGAAAAATCTAAAAAATGGGTGTGGTAGTAGTTCTCACATCTGACTATTAACAACTTCAACTGCCAACTTAATTACATTTGTCGACTAAATATCCTCTGATCGATTTTGATTGCCTAAACAGAGCTCTACACGAAGTCATCAACAAATTAGGTTATAACTCCATCTGTAGAAGTCTTTTCAATGAGAAATATCTAGATCAACAACCAATTCTACAAGGCATCGATACTATACCTTCTTCCTCCAGTGTTCAATGGAGACAAGTGGCATCCATCATCCCTACCATGTAACAATTGATATTTCATCGTATTGGAAATGGATTATAAACACCAAGAAGCCGACTGGATTTCACACTCCCCAAATTTGGACCCAGCACAATATTACTCGATCTGAAATGTAGCTGATCTCATCGATCCAATCTCTAATAATTGGAACCTGGAAAATTAAACACCCTCCCCAATCATATAACCCAAAAAATCATAAACATTCACCTTCCCCAAGATAACCCCCAAGACAAAATAATCTGGCCGCACTCAAAATCAGGAAAATACACTACTTCATCGGGGATACAAATGCCTAAACCATGGTGAACCTACTCACACCCCTCCCCCTACTAAATTTCTGTGGAATTTACCGTGTTCACCGAAAATTCATCTTTTCTTATGGAAAGCAATCAATGAAGGTCTACCAACCTTCTCTCTCCTACATCACATCCATTTGACCAACTCCGACATCTGCCCCAGATGCAATGCTGATCTTGAATCAGCGATACACCTTCTAATTCACTGCCCAATAGTGACTACATCTTGGAACACCTTACTCACACAAATATCAACCACACATCAAACTCCAACCATACCCCCACATTGGCTTTAACGCCTCAGACAACCATTTCCCAGATATTACAACAATCATCACCAATATTTGTCATCTCTTCTTTCTGTTTTCTATTCTGGACCTATGCTTGGCTAGGAATGACCTAATATACCGCCAAAAGCAAACAACATCATAAGAAATCTTAGCTTGGGATCAAAAACAACAAAAAGAATACTCTGCAGCGCAAGATTCCTTACCTCCCGTGCTACCAGGAGATTCACCGATACTTAACCGCTCAGGAAGCAACAAAAAGATTTCAATAATATTAGCTTGATGGTCAACCCCAAACATGAATTGGATTAAGATTAACACAGATGAAGCGTCAAGGGGTCATCCGGGTTTCACCGGTGCATGCTTCATTTGCAGGAAATCAGAAACACAAACTGTTATGGCTCTAGCTCAACCTCCAGGAATTACGAAGACATTAACTGCAGAAACTTGGGCTATGCTTTTGGCATCAAGAACAACAACAGAAAGGTAATGGCCAAAAGTCATATTCGAGACGGACTCAGAAAACCTTTCGCACTTCATCACATCCCCTACTCTCCCACCTTGGCACATCTCAGGGATGATCGAGGAAATAAAAAATAAAATGCAACAGATCCCGCAGGCTGCTATCCAACACAACTACAGAGAAGGAAATCAAGCAGTAAATGGCCTAGCCAACCATGCAAGTAAAAGTCAAATGGGAAATTTCTCAACCAAAATTTAGGACCAGGCAATCCCGATTTTTCTCAGTCAAATTGTTTACCATGACTTCGTGGGTGCCACATACCCACGTCAAATTGTAATCTAATATTTTTTAATAAAATGCATGCTTCAAAAAAAAATTATAAATTGATAATATTTACTCAATTAATAATACTTGAACACAGAAAAGATTAAGATAGCATTGTTTTTCTTCTTTTTAGAATTCATGGACAATCTCATATGAACACCATCTTACAAGAATTGATCCAATTTTTTCTTAGAGTCCAAATGGCAAACAACGATGAATGTGAAGTCAATATTTTGGTAATACAGTAGAAACTCCATTAATTGATATTCGATTATTTAATAAACTCTCTTAAATAATATTTTTAGTCGGTCCCAAATCGAGGACAACGTGCAAAATTAATAATTCTCTAAAATTATAAATTAATACATTTTTAACTCTGTAGACCCCATATGAAATATAAATTAATAATTCACTATATATATATATATATATATATATATATATATATCTCCAATACATACACTATATATATCTCCAATACATTAATGTTTTATGTAGATTTCTTGAAAATGAATCAATTGTCTTCTGTTTTTTGTTAAAATCGATATCAAATTGAATTTTATCTCTAATTTTTCGTATCATCGTAAGAATTTCTAGTGTTGTTTCTCATATCCCAACTAGAAAATAGTTATGTGATTGTCGCTTTAACAACCTCGTTTCGTGAAAGGGGATCTATTGTAGAAGTTTTATCATCTTCTTTCCCATCTTTATCAGTTCCCGTAATGCTCTCAATTATTTCTTCATCAGTCAACAATTGCGTAACTTCATATTCTTCTTGATATTCAGGACATCTTGACATTCACTAAATTGCGATAACTTTACTTTTCGATCAAATTTTGCTAGTCTTCAGTGATATCACCGTCTAGCTGTTCATCTAAACTGTATAAATTTATGTTATCTGTTGATCGAAGTTAAATTTATCTATAAGTTAATAATATATTAATTAATATTTACCGGTTAATTAATATCTCGCTTAATTAATAAATTCTGGTGGTCCCTACAACATTATTTATAGAATTTCTACTGCACGTTATTCTTATGAAACTCGATATAATTCTATAAACAACGAGTTATATCCGAGATGTACTATACCACCATCTACCACTTTGAAAATCAACCGTTGGAAAATTAATGATCTAAATTAAAATCGGTAGATGGTGAGATTCCATATCTCGAATTGTGCTCATTTTTGGTAGAAAATAATTTAATAGGAGTAACGTGTTATCAAAGTATATACTAGCTTCAAAGTCATTAACGTATATTCGGTAGATAGTATCCATATAAAATTGTCCATGCATATTTGTATTTTGTTTTTTTTTTTGTTTTTTTTTTTTGCATAAACATCGAATTTAAGGACTGGTGGACTTCTTTTCTATGAACTATTAATCGGGCTCTCACGTTCTTCTTTTCTATGAACTCTTTTCTATGGCTTTAATTACTTTTAAGGATGTTACGATTACAACCATTTAGGGTAATTTGCTAAGGAGTGTCCTAAAACTTTAAAGATGCCCTTTTCCTTAATGGATCAATTTTATTTAAGATGGAGTTTTAATGGATCCCAACATTTGAATGGGGTTTTTGTACCACAAGTTTGGTCACCTTGGGATTTTATGACTATTTCTTAATACAAAACCCAATCCTAATACTTCTTCGAATAAAACATAAAATTTCAATTGGTGGGAAAACCAAATCCTAATACTTCTTCAAATAAAACATAAAATTTCAATTGGTGGTGTTCCAATCAATGTGGACCTTGATCAATTAACAGGTTAGAAATATAAAACAAAACATGAACTCTCAGTTTTAAAACAACAATCAGGACCACCGAAACGAGAAAATATTGTGCCCACCGTTGGTTAGAATTATGAATGTTATTAGATACATGTAAGTGTGCCAGACAAGTGTGTCAAGTCAACAGGTCAATGTTGACTTGACTTAAGCTGTATTAGGGTTGTGTTTGTCTGCTATTATAACAGCCTTAAATACTCTGTAATAACTCCTGTGTAAAACTGTCTGAAAATATTTCTTTCTCAGTAATATCAAGATTAATTGTTTCTCAAATGCCTTCCCGACCTTCATCGTTGTTTTAGAAAACGAGAAAAGCTAATTATGAACATTTGGGGCATGATTATGATAAGTTCCATGTCAACGGTTAATAGCATTCTTCGTTCGGATAATTAGTCACCTCACCTTTAGTGCCAAAACTGATAATCTTATACTTCCTTCGTTCCACTTTAGGTGATGTTTTGAAAGCTTTCACGCATATTAAGAAGATGTAAAAAAATCCCATATATGCCTATGAGAAAAGTCTTCTAACATTAATTAATTGATATAAGTGCATTTAAAAATAAACTTATAGTTCCAAGACAAAATGCTAGGGTATTGTTGGTAGTTTTGTGGAAAAATATGAAAACCATCGAGTAATGTGGAACAAGAAAATAACCCTAAACACTCATTTAAAGTGGAATAGAGAGAGTACTACATTAAAATATATAACAGTCGGCATGACTAACGCATGTCGAAAATTATAGATCGGGCCGACTTTGGTACTTCAAATTTCAAGGTTTGAATCACAAGAGTCGGCAAAGTATGATACACTACCCATGTCGACTATTATGCCAAGACTCGTGACATATTTTTAATGAAATAATCAATAAATTCGGCATAGTGTTCATTGATGCCAATTATAGTCCATTATTGTGGGAGCTTACTGACAGTCGACATGGTTGATAATGAAGTCGATGCCAGCTGTCTAGATACGACATTAGTAATTGAAGAATTTTGTGCCAATTTTGAGATAAGTTTTAAAAAATTATTTTCAAATTTTCATTAACACCGGCTATGTGGGGAAGATGAGAATTCGCCACAACTCAAAGTTTTTTTCCTTTGTTTTGCTTAATAAAAAGGTTTCTCAAATATAATTTTGAAGGTTAAACCTCTTTGTAAGTAGGCAAACTAAGGTCGTTGGTATCATCACTCAATGACTTTATCGCCAAATTATATAGACATCTGTTATTTCATAATCTATATTGTAATTATTCATTTTTCGATATTATAATCTCTAAAATCCTCTAAAACCATTATTATTATTATTATTATTATTATTATTATTATTATTATTATTATTATTATCTCTAAAAGACTTCTCAAATATAATTCTGAAGGTTAAACCTCTTTGTAGGTAGGCAAGCTAACTCAATGACTTTATTGCCAAATTATATAGACATCTGTTATTTCATAATCTATATTGTAATTATTCATTTTTCGATATTATAATCTCTAAAATCCTCTAAAACCATTATTATTATTATTATTATTATTATTATTATTATTATTATTA
>JAJJMB010014053.1:2198269-2344454 GCA_023531105.1 Papaver atlanticum
TTTTTTTTTTTTTTTTTTTTTTTTTGTTAAAGCTTAAAGGTTGTATTAAAGTTTAAACCTCAAAAAGGTTTTTTGTTTAAGCCCAAAGATTGGTTAATCTCACTAATCTGTTTTCTTTTCTTTTTTTGTTAAGCCCAAGTTGATAATAAGAAAATAAAGAAAAGTCCCCACCCCGATGGTATCATCATCCAACGAGTTTAGCACCGTACCACAATGACGCCTGTGCCGCGAGTCTAATTTAACCACTAACATTCTATTATCTTTTTTTCGACTAAAATGATTAGCCTAACCGAAGAAGGGGCAGTCTAGCGATTATATAAGATATATGCATAATGGGCTATATATTTTACTTTGTTTTAGTCATTTCCGAATGGAAATTGGTAACTCCTAATCGAGGATTTTTCTTAATCCAGGGCGTAACTAGGGGTGAGCGTGGGCCGATTTTTACCTCATCTGCTTCTAATCCAATACATTACGAATTTCAAATTTGGCATCCGCATGCAATCCAACATCCAACGGATTTGCATTAAATGGATCCACGGATGGACGGATCGGATAATCCAATGGATTTGTTTTAGTTAAAATATATAATAAAGAAAATAAAGCCAACACAAATGACTCCTTCTAAAACCTACATATCCTATATATGTATATACAAATATAAAAATGCTATGGACAACACCCCAAGCAAACACCTTAAGAGTCCCTAAATGATCCGTAGTATTTTCTAGAACTATATAAATGCCCTTAATTTAACGGATCTGGATGTCCAACGGATTTTCAAGGTTGTCTCCAGGCCCGATCGGTAATCCGTTGGATTTTCAAGGTTGTAATACGGTTGGTCCCGGTCAAATCCGCGGATTACAGGCCAAATGCTCACCCCTAGGTGTAACATGACCAAGGAATTTGATTAACCAAAAGACGCCGAGAAAATTATAAATTCCACCAAACCTCTCATTCCATAAATCACATCTGCAAAATTATTCCGCAACTAAAAGTATGATTCTTGAAATAAGTATGTTAACAACTTATTTCTATAGCTCCAAAAATCAACCATGACTTTAATTTGGTTTCAGCAATAAATAAGACAGTAGCTTCTTGCATAAGACTCAGACATATCCAAAAAATTCAACCATATCGCGAAATCAGATTGTTGGAAATTTTAAATCCAGAAACTTCATGGTAATCCTATATATTAATTTTGTCGATATATTCAACCCGTAAATTTTCCATAAAATGAAATAAATTCAGAACTAATAAGTACTAGGAGTATATATTTATATCAATTAAAGGACACCGGAAGTTTTAATTTCAGAAGAAAAAAAAACCAAGCGACCCTACTTGTCGTATATATAACAAGAAACAAATGGTTTAAAGCCTCTAAAAGGATGTCAATATATTCAATCGACCGCATAATTTTAGCATAATACCATTTTTTTCATTTCTTTAAGTATCAAAATTGGAAGATTTAATATAAATTTGTTTTTCTCCGTTTATTGACATAATTGACCATAATATAAGCCATAATTTTACATGATAAAATTATGATATGTTAAATTTATCATCAAAAAATAAATATGATATTCTCGATGGCGCTTGAGTTGTTGAAATGATGACTAATAATAAGATTTAATCAGGTACGAAAATTGAAGGAATATGACTAGAATATAAATTAGATAATTAATAGCCACTTTTACTAGAGGGAAAGCTGACTTGGTCTGTGATATTTGACTTTCGGTCAATATTGGGTGGATTTCATAATAATCTTTCCCCTATCACTGTGTTAGTGAAAAGGCAAGGGTACCCAAATACACCACAATCTTTTATTTATCCACCTATAAGTCCTCTACCGAAAGTGATTGTCTATAGACTGAGTCGAGACAATACAACAAATCGGTTAACACTTTGTGGATCGTCTATGGATACGAGATCGAGACAATACGACAAAAATATAACTTGTGTGATTGACTATGGATACAAGATCAAGATAATACGACAACGAAGTATCATACTTGATAATAGGTTCGGACTTAACCAAACTCTATAGGATCACTATCAAGTATATGTGGAGTTAACGTTTGTGTAATTTACTTTAAATTATATAAACAAATATAATTGCGAAAAACAAAAGTAAATCACACAGCAAGATTTTGTTAACGAGGAAAACTGCAAATGCAGAAAAACTTCGGGACCTAGTCTAGAATCGAATACTCTCAAAATTAAGTCGTTATACAAAATCTACACCAACTTCGTATAGTTGAGACCAAGCAACTACCCCTAGTTCACTTAGTTTCCTCAGTATCCCTGCGATTCCGACTTCGATGAGTGCACGCACTTGAGCAATATACAAATCTGTTTGGTAACAACTTATTTCGATTCTTTCAAGTTAAGGATATCTCAAGTCATATGCAAAGGCTCTTCCGTTTAATCTAATAAACTCCTTTGCCTGGTTAGATCAATCTATCCAATAACTACCAAAGTAGACAAGTTTAGATTCGCACTCAATCAAAATAAATCTCAAAGAGATATATCTAGAATGCCGATCTCACGCAACTAATCAATCGAATAAATCTGATTCTAGTTGGATCCTAGCCGATCAAGGTTTGTGCACACACAAAGATATGAGAACTAAATAAGAAATCTTCTTCGCTTTCAAATCTTCTTTAATCTTCAATAAACACTTGCACAACACCACTTGAATCTCTTGTGATCAATCACACACAGAATGGAGTCTGTTAACAATGGATTATCACAAGATGTCTTTAGATCTACAAACAGTTCTAAAGATCCCGTCAATACTTCGATCTAGTTTGAGTGAATCTTATATCAGAAGAGAAGATTCTGAAGAATAAACAAACTAGGTGCAATCAAAGTTTCAACAACCGTTAGTCAATCAAATCAATCGAAAACTAGTAACACTGCAATTATCTAGTTTCCCACCAACGGTACTCGTAGAGCTTCTTGATCCCACAGAATTCTTTAAACGAGCGGTCGTAAGAGATTTCACATAATTAGGATACTCTCCTCTCCTAATAGATGGCTCCACCAGAAACAACAAGAATGAATTTTGCCTGGCTCTTAGGATAGTTTGCTAGAAATGCAAACTTAGGTATTTATAGTCATACCAAATCATAAGTCAGGCATTGCGATTAGTTATACCAATATACATAACAAAGTTACGATCGGTTCTACCATCTCACACATATTGGTAATCCAAAGATTTGCAATGAATAACCGTACCAATAACCCTAACGATTTCCCTTTCGATTCATAAAACAAGTTCATATATCATAGGATGAAATCTTCACCATAACCCATTCACATAATCATAACAGTATATACAAGATTATGTTGATGTCATATCTACGAAGTTCAAAAGATAAACGTCATACTTTGTAGTCTAATTCCCTAATACTATGATCATACAAATATGACCATGTCACATCACTATAGTATTATACAATATGTACAGTATATACAGCTTCGAAGTTATGTTTTCAATATAGCACGACTTGAAAGATACATTAGGAATGAAACAGTTCAAGTCAATATTACTAACCTCAAGAGGAAGGATGATGTTGTCGTTGTAGTTCGCTTCTTCTTCACATTCTTCAGGTCTTCAGAATAATACTTGTATGTCTCAACATTCCTAGACTTTCTAGTCTAACCTAAACAAAGTTGACTCTAGTATATAATCAAGCGACTTTAGATGAGTTTTGACACACTAAAATATGACATCCAAACTTGATATACCAACGCTAGGTGAGTTCAACCGAGCTATGCTCTAACAATCTCCCCATTTGTCAATTTTAGTGACAAAACTCTTATTACATATGGATAAATAAATTACATGAGAACTCATTTTACATACGCTTGATTCCAAGTTTCAACAGCACAATAACCTGCATATATTCAATTAATAAATGCCGTTGTTGACATTTGAATAAGAAAGCTTATACTCCCCCTAAAGGTGAGCTAGGTAAATATTCAATCCGAACATCTTTTTTATTCCCCTTTTGTAGTCAGAATTACTACAAAGAAATATGATATGTTTATCCCTCTGAATCAATGCTTTACTCTTTCGTTAGATATAACGTTTAAGTACAATTATCCTTTCATTAGTGATTGCAAATCACTTGTTTACTCCATATATTTCTCCCCCTTTTTGTCACAAAATGACAAAGGTTCGAGCGAATAAAGGACAAACCGAAAGGATCTTACAAATCTAAAAGACTTGTAAACAACCTTTAAAAGTTAAGCACGAAGGTTTCACATACCACTTTAGATAACCAATATTAAAACCGAAACTATAAGTAATTTAGTTTTAATATGTTATTAAGGAAACAATTGCCCGAAGCAATTTTCCCTAATCGTTTAACAAATCGACTAAGAAACTTACTTCCCTTGTTAAACCGATTGCAAACATACAATCGCTTATTTCGATAAGACAAAAATAAAGATCATAATTAACTTTATTTCTCTCACCAGACTCTAATTATTCAGACAATAACTTAGACCTTTCTCTTTAGACAAGACAAAAACTAGGTTAGTTAACTAGTTTTTTTTGTCAAGGCATTCGGTTAGACTTGAATAACCGAATCCTTCAATTTGATAAGTCTAACTAAGATCAGAATTAACTTAGTTTCTTTTATCCGGAATCGATTTGGACAATCAAATGATACCGTATTTCGTTAAGCCATAAACAATACATACAAACCAAAATAAATTGACTTGCACAATTATTTTCTTAACCGGAAGCAATTGAAACAAACATAGACATTATAGCACCGCAATTGCATCGAATTTCGTTAAGCAAAAACACTTGATACCCAACAATAAAGAAGATACCAAACAATAATCCAAATAAATTGACACAGTTTTCTTAACCGGAAACAATTGAATCATAAATATATATACATCCATACATAATAATGGAGCATATCAATTGTACCGAAATTTTATTAAGAAAAAGAAAAATATATGCAATATAAACAGGCTTTTCTTAAACAGGAAAACGATTAACTAATAAAATTCGTTACCTCAGATTCCGTAGCCTCTTCTCCCCAGAAAGATATATCATTAAGCGCAAGTTCAAGTAAGTACTCTCCCCCAGTATGTTGTCATCCTCTCGCAAGAACAAAAGAACAACAACAAAAGCAACCTTTACCATAGAAAGGTTGAAACGGTTTTAACTAATGCGTGCCAATAGCAAAAGTTGAAAACCTGAAACACATATGTTATGCTAAACACAACTCATGTAAACATAAATTGATTCAACATATTATGACTTTTCAGATATGAGCTTCAATCAGAACACCTTATGATCCTTTGATAAAGCCTACCAACATGGGCTAGAACTTAATCACGCTAAATCAAAAAGCCACACAAACCATAAGGGTCACATTATATGAGATCGAATATTAAGGTTAATGAAAACCGAAATCAGACATCCCATAAACCGAATACACATAACAAAAATATAAACATTCATTCACATGCTATGTAATCGGTAACTATCACAATTTTTTTTTATAAAGAAATAATTTTATTCATAAAATAATGATAGTTTTATTCAAAATATACCTTATATAATAATTGGCGCAAATCAAAATATTGATGTCTATTTTTCTGGATAAAGTATTACACCATATAACTTAATACCTAGTGGTGCTCTGATCGTTCACCGAGGTTTCTTCAGTGTTCAAACTCTTGAAGTAAGTCTCGAGAGACTTGTCAGCAACCACTTCTTGTTTTTCAAGATTTTCAACTTGAACCTTCATGTCTGCAAGATCAGCTTTTGTTTCCTCAATCCTTTCCTTGAGCCAATCTTGATTTCGAACCGTTAATATGAGATTGGTTCTTAGTTCTTCAAAACCATGGATATAGTCTACCATACTATCAGAAGGAATCCAATTGGTTTTTGTTGGATCTTGAAGGTTGTAAGCCAACAGACATGACTCATCTTGGGATCCAGTAGAACTATCAGATTCATAATCAGACATGATTTTTGATATGATCTTTTTCTTCCTTTATGTATTGATTCCTTGACAATCCTTAACTCTTTGAGCTTCCTCTTTATTTACCTTTTTAATACTGCCAGTTATTGGAGGCATGCTCAAGGATTTAAATAAGAATTAATCATGGTTTTACAATACAGGCAAGAGAAAATTTCTCTTAAGAAGAGACAACTTTCGGACCGAAAGAGAAAATTTCTCTTAAGAAGAGACAACTTTCGGACCGAAAATACAATGGAATTTCCAAAAATATATTAAGAATATATTTTGTTTCCCGTGTCTGAACTTCTCAAGCTGGAGGGTTTATTAAAATTCTGAAATTTCAAATAAAACCTAATTATGGAAGATCATGATAAACATGAATAATAATTTTTAAGACAAGATGGATTCGCAGCTTATCCAAGAATTGTCACAATTTTTTTTTATGATAAAAAAAAACAATAACATGTGCTCTCGTTTTATGTGCTTCCTCATACCAAAAATGCGAGCACGAATTCGGATGAGGGTACACATTCTCCATACAACTAGGATGTCTCGGAGTAAGCCTTATCGAGCTTACAACGAGTATCAAAAACATAGTTCACGTTTCTCTTTGGAAGTTTTTGCCCAAAGTATTTTCTCCCAAGAAGATGATCCTTCCTTGATCTAAAATAAAGGTATGATCATGAGGAGAGACCGTACTGATGTGAGAATTTTCAAAGATGGATAAATCTCTCTTAATTTTGTCAATGAGATTTTCATAAGATTTTCTCATTCTAAGGATTTCCTTATTATGCACATCAGTTTGATTGTCTGAAACAAATCTTCCCTAATTGTTTATTTTGGCATAAATTATTTCTTTCCCTTTCTTATGAAAATGTTCTTCATGTAAAAAAAAGACTGTTTCGACATGAGTGAGGAGGAACCTTTTTCCAGAAGTGATTATCAGCTCTTTCTTCTAATTCTTTTGAGTTGATTTTATCAGTTTGAGGTATATTCTGTCTTTCTACTGAGGAAGGATGTTTCAGTTTTTTAAGACAAGAAACTTCTTTTAATACTTTTACCATAGTATTTTGAAGAAGTATAAGTTTCTTGTCAAGTGACTGAAAGTTGTATTCCTTAAGATCTTTTTCACGAAATCGGTTTAAAGTTTCCATTGGACAAGATTTCGTTTGATCATCAGTAGTTGTAGAAGATGGTTCTTCATTTTCTTCTTAGTTGATGTAGTTAGGCAAACTCCCATCATCATGATCTGTTTCAGATGTGATCAAACAAGTCTTCCTATCACGATCTGTAAAAATCGAGCAAGGACTTTTGTTTTCCTCATCAGAAGAAATTATAACAGAATCATTAGTCAGAGTCATAGAATGAATCTCTTGTTCTTGAGTAAGAGATTTTCCAAGATCTTCTACTTTGACAGTGAGATCAAAATTCTCTTTGGCTAGAATATTCAGTTGAATGTCTTTTTCCATGACCTCTTGCTAAACAGAGATCTTATAGGCTTTAGGAGTTATGCCAACTCTTTATCAGCATCTTCTTTTCTATCAGAAATAGACTCAGATGTACTCTTAATTTTTGTAACTCCTGGATCATGAGTTAACGACGGAGTAACATCCTCAACTTTTGAGTATTCATACTCTTGCATAACGTTAACTGAATCAGACATAGATTCAATTCTTATAGGTTGGATCGCACCAAACACAGATTGTTAGATCTTTTCATGTTTTCCTGCTCTGATACCAATTGAAAAGACGAGGGTACCCATATACACCATAATTTTTTATTTATCCACCTATAAGTCCTCTACCGAAAATGATTGTCTATAGACTGATTCGAGACAATACAACAAATCGGTTCACACTTTGTATGATCGTCTATGGATACGAGATTGAGACAATAAGACAACAAGATAACTTGTGTTATTGACTATGGATACAAGATCGAGACAATACGACAACGGAGTATGATACTTGATAATAGGTTCGGACTTAACCAAACTCTATAGGATCACTATCAATTATATGCGAAGTTAACATTTGTGTAATTTACTTTAAATTATATAAACAAATATAATTGCGGAAAACAAAAGTAAATCACATAACAAGATTTTGTTAACGAGGAAAACTGCAAATGCAAAAAAAAAAACGGGACCTAGTCCATAATTGAATACTCTCAGAATTAAGTCGCTATACAAAATCTACACCAACTTCGTATAGTTGAGACCAAGCAACTACCCCTAGTTCAATTAGTTTCCTCAGTATCCCTGCGCTTCCGACTTCGATGAGTTCACCCACTGAAACAATTCCTTTGGATCATATTTCAAACAGTAAAGGAACAACAAATCTGTTTGGTAACAACTCTTTAGATTCTTTCAAGTTAAAGATATCTCAAGTCATATGCAAAGTCTTTTCCGTTTAATCTAATAAACTCCTTTGCCTGGTTAGATCAATCTATCCAATAACTACCAAAGTAGTCAAGTTTAGATTCACACTAAATCAAAATAAATCTCAAAGAGATATATCGAGAATGCCGATCTCACGCAACTAATCAATCGAATAAATCTGATTCTAGTTGGATCCCAACCGATCGAGGTTTGTGCACACACAAAGATATGAGAACTAAATAAGAAATCTTTTTTAATCTTTAATAAACACCTGCACAAAACCACTTGAATCTCTTGTGACCAATCACACACAAAACGGAGTTTGTTAACAATGGATTATCATAAGATGTCTTTAGATCTACAAACAGTTCTAAAGATCATGTCGATACTTCGATCTAGTTTGAGTGAATCTTATATCAGAAGAGAAGATTCTCAAGAATAAACAAACTAGGTGCAAACAAAGTTTCAACAACCGCAAATCAATCGAAAACTAATAACACTGCAATTATCTAGTTTCCCACCAACGGTACTCGTAGAGCTTCTTGATCCCACATAAGTCTTTAAACAAGCGGTCGTAAGAGTCACCTAGTTCTACTAAGTCCTATGGGCTAGATTGATCTACTAGATTAGCATAAAAGTGTTGCAGTTCAAAAAAAAGTGTGGTCTATTTGTTAACATTAGTTCTCTCTCCTAGCATGTGCTCGCAGTTCAACTAGCAGCGAGATTGAAGCGTTGAATGGTTCAGCGCGGAAAAAATGACCTTTTCGCTGAATGGTTCAGAGTTGAACGAATATTCAATGGCATCTGCGCTGAACTATTCAGCGCCATACACAGGCGATGTTCCATTCAGTGCTTCGCCTCAGCGATGCACAATACGTCGCTTGACCTTTTTTTTTCCTACACCACTTTTACACCACAACGGCTATTTTTTTTCTTCAAATTTTCAATTTTTAAATGTTCCCTTTTTTTTCCTATACCCAATTTACATCACCAACGGCTATGTTTTCAAATTTTGAATTGTTAAATGTTTGACAATTTGTTCCAATGGTTGTTTGTTTCAAAATTTGAAAATTTACCAAAGTAAGGGGAATCTTTCGTTACATTGCGAAACAAGGTTACAATGCTTTTTTGAAGAAATTTAAAAAGTACATTGAAATTAAGATAACTTAAATAACTTAAAAAATAAAAAAGTACGTTGAAATTGAAATCCTATTCTAAATAACTTAATTAAAAATGAACTTCTAAATAACTTAAATTATTACTAATATATCACTTTAATTTAGCGGATTGGTGGTAATTCATTACAGACCAAAGTATCGTTCTTCCATAGTTTGTAGAGGCGTTTCTCCCATTCCAGGATCTTCAAGTCAGCTTCCCTTTGTTGTGTTTGTGCCAAGATTGTAGAGTTTTCCATGTGCTTCTTGAGGTACTCTTCCTCTGTTTTATATTTGGAAATCCTTTGTTCTTGTGATTTTTCAATAAGTTCGATGAGCTTATCCATTTTTTTCATCTGCTCTCTGCGATGCTTTAGCCTCACGAGCCCTTTTCTTTGCATTATCTCTTCTTTCACTTCTAACATCATCTGTTTGTTCGAAAAAACGTCTTGTACGAGATATGTCTAAGGTTTCAGAATTATGAGTAGATGATGAGCTACCAAACACTGCCATAACCTCCAAATCATCAATCATAGATACTGGAGCGGAAATTTTAGCTTCATTGCCTTGAGTAGGTTGGGCGGGAGTACCAACTCCATCATCATTATTCACCTCAGGATTGTATTCGGGTTGGTAGGTCTTCAGAATCTGGAAAACCGATTCATGTTTTCAAAGTCTCTTAAATTCTACTTCATAATTCTTTTTTCCATGATAATACTGGGAAAAAAATGTATTAGAGAAAGAATGAAAGAAAAAATTTAGAGAAAGAAAGAGATCAACATAGAAAAAAAACATCAATTTTTTTTTCAAGTACTAACATAATCCTGGATTGTCAATCCCATAGGTCTGTTTCGAAAGTAGGGCCTAATGTGTGAAATATATCTTCTTACTTCGGATCTCATCGTGTTACACCTTGATTGCAATGACTTTTTATCCCTTTCGATACCACTAGGAAATCTTTTAAGATACTCTTCAATAATCTTCTTCCAAAATATTGGACCTTTTTGATCTTTTCCTTTAATCGGATCCTTGCTTGCTGTAACCCAAGCAAGAATTAGTGCCTCATCCTATTTTGTACTAAAGTGTGCCATAACTTTGTATGAACAAAATCATGTGAAGAAGAAGAAGAAAATCAATGAAGAAGAGAATCAATTGATTTTGGTGTGAGGGATGAAGGAGAAGTAGTTCTCTATTTATAGGGTATCCTGAAAATATAACTGTTGATATTTCGAACGTCCATTAAATCTGAGCCGTTGAGATTGAGCGGTCATATTGATCTGATGGCTGAAATTAGACAACGTTGAATGGTGCAGCACTACAGCGCGGAATGGTACAATGCTGTCATCCCTGCCGTTGAAAATAACAGCTATTTTTTTATCTTGCGACTGTTAGGCAAAGCGCTGTTCTGTTCAGCGCTACATACAATTGAAGTTAAAGTATTGTTGCATCATACGAGCATTGGCATCTACACGTTTTCTGTGCACCCTCTGACGGGTCTTGACTTTATTTGGGACGGGTTGATATATTCCTTACCTCCTATGTGACTCCAAAAGCGTAGCCACTGCTAGAACATTCATCTCAGTATCATCTTCATCATCCGGAATGCCAAACAACATTCTTCTGAAAGCTCGATGCATAATGTACCTAATGAAACAAAAAACTTTTATAACACTCCATAAAAATAAAACACTTAAAACACGCTATAAAAATATAACACTCCATTAAATATTAGCACTGAAAACACACCATAAAAATATAAAACTCCATAAAAAAGAAATAATACTCCATATGTTTTCATAAACACTACAAGTACTTTCATTCAATCAAAAGAAATAATAAGTGGGTTGGGATCCTAATCGAGTATCAAAAACAACGTTGCTCTCGCTTTCATCCAACAACGCATCGGTAAATTCATTGCTTTGGTGATGTTGTTGTTGATCTTGTGATGTAGTAGCTCCATCTTCACGCCTAGGATGGTAATATTCTTTTGGATTGTTCGAAGGCCACTGTGCATATGTACCACCCAATTAAAGATCTTCAGGATTGTTGGTTGGTGGGAAAAAGTAGATTGTATTGAAGAAGATCTGCCAGATGAGGAACATGAAGTTGTATCTCTTTGGTATGTCTCATTCCTTATGACTTTACGAGATCAAAGTTGGAATGAATATTGTCGTGACATATACTTGAAGCAATCCTCCTACAAGTATAAAGTAGAAATATTTAGTCAAATATTCAAGAAACTTATAATGAAAATGCAAATAAATGTAAATGTACTTACCAATGTCAAACCCAACAGGGAAAAGTCAATCGGACAAGGTACTTCTAGAACTGGTACTTGCTTTTCTACGTCGGCTTCATTGGTAAATGGTAATCTGAAATCTATCTCCGAAAGTTGTGACAGGGGCTCATTTTGTGTGCCATAAGTATATGTCTGCGACATCATGTCAGGAGGAGGATGACTAGGAAACAAATGGCGAGGAACAACTGAGCTACCCAATGTTATCTTATCGATGTTCTATGAATGGTATGACTCAGTGAAATAAGTTCCAACACTCTTCTTCTTCCACCAAGTGTTATATTGATCCTCAGTGACTGCATAATACTTGATGCCTACATCTACATTCGCTCTGTCCTCAACTGATTGAAAATTTGGAGGATTTGCTGGGACTATAATCACACCTGCAATCTGCCTCTAGAATCTCTCATCCAAGTAACAACTAACTCTTGTGTTTTCATTCAGGTCAAAAAACACAACTCTCCTTCTTGATACTTATAGTGCGTATTCATATTGTTCTCCCACAGCATACTCACTATCTAACCATGGTTGCCAAATACATGATGCACTTGTTCTAGTGTTAATCCGTGTTCTTGCGCTTGTGAATGAGTGTTTCCTAGTATCCTTTTGTCCTCCTCTGTGTACGCTCTTCCTTGATATAAAGTTAGTCTTCTTGAAGAGAAAAATCTTTGGGAAAACATCGTAATGATCTCCAGGTATCTGACAAAGCAAAGGTTGCATGTTGCGGAAGTAATAATTGAAAAAGCGGGGGTCTAACAACCCCACCCAATATTTCGTTTCTGCAATCTGTATGGACAAACTCCAATATAATTCCAAGAGAATCAACTAGACAATCAGACTCAATCAATGGAAATATATCCAAGAGTTGTATCTCTGTTTTACAATGTAATCAACAAATCAAACAGATAGAAATCCGCGAGCCTGATTATTATGTGAAACAACTTGAACGGTACCAAATACCAATGTTCAAGTGTCAATCAATTTATATAAACAACCAAAGGTTGGATTATCTAATTGATTGAACTACGTACAACCTGTGATATTTCAATTATATAAACGAATGTAATGCAGAAAAGAAATAACACAGACGCCAGAAATTTTGTTAACGAGGAAACCACAAGGGCAGAAAAACCCCGGGACCTAGTCCAGATTTGAACACCACACTGTATTAAGCCGCTATAGACACCGGCCTACTCCAAGTTAACTTCGGACTGGAATGTAGTTGAGCCCAAACCAATCTCACACTGATTAAGGTACAGTCGCGTTCCTTACGCCTCTGAATCCCAGCAGGACTCTACGCACTTAATTCCCTTAGCTGATCTCACCCACAACTAAGAGTTGCTACGACCCAAAGTTGAAGACTTTATAAACCAATCTATCTCACACAGAAAAGTCTATTGAATAGATAAATCTATCTCCCACAGAAATTCCTATGAGTTTTGTTCCGTCTTTTGATAAATCAAGGTGAACAGGAACCAATTGATACACCGAACTTATATTCCCGAAGAACAGCATAGTAATATCAATCACCTCACAATAATCTTAATCGTATGGTATCGAAACTACACTTTCTATCCTAAATCAAGGTGAACAGGAACCAAGTATCCACATACCTTTTGTTGATGAAGTTCCACAAGCTCCCCTTAGTAGTTATTCGTCTTCAATCGATGAACGTCGTGAAGGCTAATGCTCAACTACACTTTCTATCCTAATCCGAGACTTAGCTATAAGTATACTAGAAATCAAGACTTATAGTTTTGGCAACTAAACTTGACAAACAAGCTTGAGATAGCAACGCTTGCGAGTTCGACCGAGCAGTGCTCTAACAATCTCCCCCTTTGTCAATTTTAGTGACAAAACTATCAATACATATGGATTACAAAATAAATAAACTTTATAGCTTCTCATCCAAATGCTTGATTTCCTTGGTTCTTCAACATTACTCAAAATCTTCGTCACTTCCAAGTACTCCAGTGATTTTGAACGTGTTCAACTCAGCATCATAGTTGTTGAAGATCCTTAGCTATAACAATGAGAAAACAACAGCTCTCAATCATTTTTATACAGTTTCATAGTAATATTACACAACATCAAAGCCCAATTGTATCACAACTTTGACAACAATACTATGGTGATATGTATCACCCCCTAGTCAATACTTCATCTCACAATGAAAACCACTCCCCCTTACATAATGATCCGTAAACCATATGTATTTGTAGTGTGAACTACGCATTAATTCTCCCCCTTTTTGTCAATATAAATTGGCAAAGGTACAAAAACTAGTGGGATCATAATGAAATTCTCATAGAGATACTTCATGACTAAAAGAGAACATATCAACTTTGTTTCGATGATTTCACATAGTCGAAACTTAGTGTATTCATCAAGGAGTTTATAAAGATACAAGAAAATTCCTACAATACTCCACAGTCGCACTTCCCACGAAGATTTGATAATTAAGCACAAGTTCAATTAAGAACTCTCCCCCATAAAATGTCATTCCCGAGAGAACAACAAGAGCGACCTTACTTTTACAAGAAACGAAGGATTTCTTTGGGCATTAACAAATTACATGAAACATGAATTTGTATCCAAAAAACTCAATTAAATTAACCACAAGAGAACCCATGATTAATTTGATCGGAAATGCTCACATAAGAGAACTTACGGAGCCGCACAGTATTTTCACATATAATTGGATCAGGGAAAGATCAATACTGCGGAATATTCAAAGATTCATTCTATTTTCATCAATATATTTGCATAATGATTTCATAGACTTAATCTTTTTTATCAAAAGTTCATTCTATTTTCCATCAATATTTGCATAAAGACATATAATAGACTTAACTTTTGACATACATGGGACAATCACAGTTTACGGACGCAAACACTCATATCCCATAATAATTTTTGCAATATATAAAACCAATAAAGATTAATACTGCAAAATCATCTTCCAAATAAACTTTAGAATTTAAATAAATAAACCTAAAAACATTGCAAGATAAAAATCGTTGGCAAAAGCTATGTGTACTCATAATAATTGCTATTCCAAACCCTAGTTATCCTTCTTTAAACACAAGAATAAATTCTCACAAGAAGATTCCTAGATATTAAGACCTTTGAAAAATTCTTTATCGTCCTCGAACTCCTTGTCGTCAACAACCATTGGATCATAAGGTTCATGAAGAAATGAGTCAATTCCAACAAACCTTTTTGACTGATGCCGAACCAGGGCCTTCTGAATTTCAAGAGTCCTAAAAACAATAACCTTTATTTGTTGTATCTCTTTTCTTGTTTCCTTCAACTCTTCAAGAACACCAGAAAACTTCTGAAGATTTGAAGGGACATCCCTTGGTTTCCTCACATTCCTCCTTTTTCTTTTCAAGGAAGAGGGTACCGGAGATTTATCTTTTTCCTTCATGATTGATGGCTTAACAATCATATTAACCTCTTTTCCATTAGAAATCATAATGCTTGAAGTCTCCATACAAATATGGGTTTATGAGATAAATTCACAAAGCAAGCTCTACAAGCAAACTTATGATAAAAAGAGTTTTTCAGGGAAGGAAAAAGGAATGTAGGGTTACGGAACCTTTATACAAGGTAAGAAGATTCACATACGCACAACTCACAACCCTAAAGAAGGCAGAATTATCGATTTTACCCCTATTTTTTATTGAACAAACAAGGAAACCTCTTCTCAATACCAATCTAGGATATGAAAAGATCAATCCGAAACCCAAACAAAACAAACAAACAAAAAAATATTTTTTCTTAAGACCTGAGGGTGCTTAACTCTTGTCTATTTGGAATCAGGCACTTGAGACAAGATGCACAGGCAACACAATTAAGTTGTGTTGGGGTGAACGATAATCTGTCAACCTTGAATTTTTTGGAAAGAGTTCCTAAAATCCTCTTTCACAGAATGTTTAGACCATGTTCTTTTCTGTAGTGGTCTAACTTTTTCTTTAGAAATTAACTTCTTTGGAGAGGAGTTGAGTTTACATACCTCAGACGACTTCTGAACAAGTTTAAGCTTGTTTGCTAATCGATTTACTCACCGTTGAAGTTTGTTGACATATCTTACTTTATGCTTGTACTTGAAACAACTAGAGAGTCCGTGACCCTTAATAGTACAGTGAGAACATGTCAAAGTGGAGGATGGTTCAAACACCATAGCGGAGCAAGATGCTAGAGAAATTGTGGTACCTGAAATATTAGAAATAGAATTTCCAGTAGACAGAGAAAAATCCATTTTATCCTCCAAAACGGTTGAAGAAGTTTCTCCATAAAAAATATCAAAATTGATGTGAGTATTGCTACAATTATCGAAATCAATATTTTCAGCAAGGAGTGCAACACTTGATTTTTCATCTTCATTAGAATCATAGTGATCAGACATTTTGAAAAAGTGGGGGTACAACAACCACACCCAATATTTCATTCGGAAATCTTAATAGAAAAACTCCATTATACTTCCAAGAGAATCAACTAGACAGTTAGACTCAATCTATAGAAAAGTATATCAAAGAGTTTAATATCTATATCTCTTAATTCAATCCGCAATCAGCAAATAGGAATTTGCGATCCCGATTGAATATAAGAGAAATAACTTGAACGGTACCAAAGACCAATGTTCAAGGATCAATCAATTTCAATCAACAACCAAAGGTTGTATTTACCAATTGATTGATACAACGCACAACCTATGATATTTCTATTATATAACAAAATATAATGTGAAAAAGAAATAACACAGACACTAAAATTTTGTTAACGAGGAAAACCGAAAATGCAGAAAACCCCCGGGACCTAGTCAATCTTTGAACACCACACTGTATTAAGCCGCTACAGACGCTAGCCTACTACCAATGATCTTCGGACTGGAATGTAGTTGAACCCTAATCAATCTCACATTGATTCAAGGTACAGTCGTGCTCCTTCCGCCTCTGATCCCAACAGGATACTACACAATTGATTCCCTTAGCTGATCTAACGCACAACTAAGAGTTGCTACGACCCAAAGTCGAAGACTTGATAAACAAATCTGTCTCACACAAAAAAGTCTATTGGAATAGATAAATCTGTCTCCCACAGAAATACCTACGAGTTTTGTTCCGTCTTTTAATAAATCAAGGTGCATAGGAACCAATTGATAAACCGGACTTATATTCCTGAAGAACAACCTAATATTATCAATCACCTCACAATAATCTTAATAATATGGTAGCGAAACAACATATTGTGGAATCACAAACAATGAGACGAAGATGTTTGTGACTATTTTTAATCCTGCCTATCGGATATTAAATCTCGAGAAAATCTTAGAGAAGATAGTACGATAGAACAAAGCAAGATCAGAACACACAACTACAGAGAAAATAGTTGGGTCTGGCTTCACAATCCCAATGAACTCTTTAAGTCGTTAACCTACAGGGTTTCATGAAAAACCTAAGGTTAAAGGAGAATCGACTCTATTCACAACTAGTATCACACAAGAGGTGTGGGAATTAGGTTTCCCAGTTGCTAGAGTTCTCCTTTATATAGTTTTCAAATCAGGGTTTGCAATCTAAGTTACCTTGGTAACAAAGCATTCAATATTCGTCGTTAGATGAAAACCTGATTAGATACAAGCTAATATCTTTCAACCGTTAGATAGAACTTAGCTTGTTATACACAAATGAAATGTACCCTCATTTAGGTTTATGTAACCGTACCTAAACGTGTACACCATGTTGGCTCAACAGTAATTAACCGAGGTTAGCTATATGAACACTCTCATATCAACCTTATTCATCTTAACCATAACTAGTTCAAATGATTCAAATGAAACTAGTTAAAGAGTTGTTCAATTGCTATATTCTTATAGAAGTATACAAGAACACAATTGAAGCAAAATCGGTTTGATTCACTAAAATCAATTCATGAACATTATAGCCACGATTTGCAAAGAATGTATTCCTAATTATATAAATGTATTTGTTCATGTTACAACCAATTTTAGAACTTTAACCATTCAAGTATGCAAATGGGTACGCATACTTGAAATAGCCGGACCAAGTATGGTTTTCGCAAGTATGCGAATGGGCTCGCATACCTCCAAACCCAGCAGAAATTTCCGGTCACAAAACTTACGCCAGTATGCGTACGGGTACGCGCACTTAGGTTCCCGGACTTATCAAACCAACAGGTACGCATACGAGTATGCATACTATGGTTCCCGGACATGGATCACACATATGCAAGAGTGCACAACATGTTTATAATCCAATGTTGGTTAAGTGTGCTAAACTCTTATTTCAATCATTGAAACATTCTTAGAGGATGACAATAGCCGTTTTCACACACTATTAGCATCAAAGAAATTTTCAAGTTATTAAAATAATCATAACGAAACATTCCAAGTCTACATCAAATGATTGTATCACACTAACCATGTCAGATGTTACTTGGCGATTTTCACATGATCATCTTTTGACTTTCGTCAAGAATATAAGATGAACTTGGTTGAAGCGAAAGCTTACCAACACATATTTCGAGAAATATGTAAGCGAGTTAAACTCAGCTCGAAATCTCAAATGTGTATAATCGAAAACTATCGTAATACGACTTTTGTCTCAATACAGGAGATAGAGTAGAAATAGACTTTCCAAGTGATATATGAGTTTCAGTCTCCACATACCTTTTGTTGATGGAGTTCCACAAGCTCTCCTTAGTAGTTCTTCGCCTTCAATTGATGAACGTCGTGAAGTCTAATGCTCAACTACACAATCTATCCTAGTCCGAGACATCACTATAAGTAAACTAGGAATCAAGACTTATAATTTTGATCACTAACATTGACAAACAAGCTTGAGATAGAAACGCTTGTGAGTTCGACCTAGCAATGCTCTAACAATCTCCCCCTTTGTCAATTTTAGTGACAAAACTATCAATACATATGGATTACAAAATAAATAAACTTTGTAGCTTCTCATCCAAATGCTTGATATCCTTGGTTCTTCAACATTACTCGAAATATTCGTCACTTCCAAGTACTCCAATGATTCTAAATGTGTTCAACTCGGCATCATAGTTGTTGAAGATCCGTAGTTATAACAATGAGAAAACAGTTGCTCTCAATCATTGTTATACAGTGTCATAGTATTATTACACAGCATCAAAGTCCAATTGTATCACAACTTTGACAACAATACTATGGTGATATGTATCACTCCCCCTTAGTCAATACTTCATCTCAATATGAAAACCACTCCCTCTTACATAATGATCCGTAAACCATATGTATTTGTAGTGTGAACTACACATTAATTCTCCCCCTTTTTGTCAATATAAATTGGCAAAGGTACGAAAACTAGTGGGATCCTCATGAAATTTTCATAGAGATACTTCATGACCAAAAGAGAATAACATACCAACTTGTTTAGATGCCATCAAATTGCCGAAACTATATGCATTCATCAAGGAGTTTATAAATATACAAGATAACCCCTACAATATTCCACAGCCGCACTCCCCACAAAGATTTGGCAATTAAGCACAAGTTCAATTAAGAACTCTCCCCCATAAAATGTCATTCCCGAAAGAACAACAAGAGCGACCTTACTTTTACAAGAAAAGAAGGATTTCTTTGGACATTTACAAATCACATGAAACATGAATTTGTATCCAAAAATCACAATTGAATTCACCACAAGGAAAATGATCAATTCAATTGGCCATGCTCAACATAAGAAAACTTACGGAGCAACACAGTACATAAAAAATCACAATTGAATTCACCAAAAGGAAAATGATCAATTCAATTGGCCATGCTCAACATAAGAAAACTTACGGAGCAACATAATACATCCACAAAGGTGTGGATCAGGGAAAGACCAATACTGCAGAATAATCAAAGATTCATTCTATTTTTCATCACTATTTGCACAATGACATATAATAGACTTAATCTTTGAAAACAAAAGTTTATCCTTTCTTCCATCAATATTTGCATAATGACATAAAAGGCTTAACTTTTGTAGTCAAAAGTTCATTCTATCTTTTATCAATACTTTCATATCGACATATAATAGAGTTAACTTTTGAACAAGTATGGGACAGTCAAGGTTCACGGACGTAAACAACATATCCCATAACAATTTGCAATATATAAAACCATAAAGATTAATACTGCAAAAATCATCTTCCAAATAAACTTAGAATTTAAAACAAATAAATCTAAAAACATTGCAAGATGAAAACGTTGGCAATAGCTATGTGTACTCACAATAATGACTATTCCAAACCCTAGTTATCCTTCTTAAAAACACAAGAATAAATTCTCATAAGAAGTTTCCTAGACAATAACTACTATTCTTTGATAACATCATACCTTTCAATGAATCCATCATAGAAAGTGTCGCTGATTTCCTTGACTCTCTTTACCGTGGAAACTCCATGTTCATGAGTTAGAATACTAACTTTACGATCAATAACACGAGCAAGTTGTCTATCCTTAACGTAGCCTACAATAAGTTTCTTCTGATTCCGTATCAAGATCTGTTGATTAGCAAGGATTCTAGCCTGACCATCTAAAAGATGATTTATTTGCAGTTGAAGATTTGCAAAACTCGACCTTTGAATCATCCTGAAAATGAGTTAAATCCTTGACAGATTCATCAATCCAGGAGTTGTGCTCTTTCCTTGCAAGCATCTTCTTCAGAACAAGTTCTTGAACTGAGCCACGTCCTTGATTGTCCTCCTCCATGTCAAGACTCACAATCTCTTCAGATCTTGAAGAGTTCTCCATATAATTTTGTTAGGGATGGAAAGACACAATACATATATATATATACATATATATATATGTATATATGTTTATGAACAGGAGAAGAAATCTCTTGTTATGAAAACCCTATAAACTCTTATGAAGGAGACACGGACGTACGTGGACCGGTCACGTATGAGGAATGGATTTGGAAAAAATCCAACAAGAGGAAACACACTATTAGTTATTAATGCTCAAAGAGTTAGAGCATGACACATGATCAGCAAGATCAAGAACTCATAAAAACGCATAAAAACATACAACTAATCTTGAGACTCCCACAATCATCATCCTTGCAACTCTCAAGATAGATACAAGGATGAGAATACCTGATATCAGGTAAAGAAATGAGAAGTAATCTCACTATGAATTATGGGAGAAGAGCTGTACCAATCTTTTGTACGTTTGAGACGTGTATTCCCTTCTTTCCATTGATTATAACTTATTCAAGGAGAACTTGTTATAAACCCTTTTAAAAGTCCATCGGAAGGATTTTTCTGAGGACTAAGTCTAGGACCTATAGAGATTAGTTCTAGAGGAGAAGAGTAGAAGGACTTCCATCTTCTCGATCTAGACTTGCCAGACTTGTTCTTATAAACACAGGGAATGGTTCATTCAAGGAACATGAGTTGATACCATTAAGAGGATCTTGCAACCTGTAATGATTTCTTGAAGAGAGATCATTCTTATAATAATTCTGGTTTTCTGTAGGAAAGCAATTCACTGGAGATGTCTTCAGACGATTTACTCCATTGACGGTAAAAAGAAGCAAATTATGAAGATCAAGGATTTGTTTCTTTCTAGCAAAATAATGAAGAGCATAATGATTCTTTTTCCCACAGAAGGAACAACACCGTGGATTAGGAACATAATTGCCTTGACTCATAACCTTTTCCGGCACATGCGAATTTTGCAAGTGGTTCACAGAGGGTACTTCCTTGGAGGGAATTTTCTTCATACTGGGTAAAGTCTTGTGAGTATCAGAAGAAGGTACAAAGGATGACTTACTCATCAAAACAGAGTTTTCCTTTTTCAAGGTGTTACACTGTTCTTGGGCACATCGAAGAGATGCAACAAGTTTCTCTTTTTCAACACGATGACTGTTTATTTCTGATGAATGAGCCTTGATTAAACGTTCTTTTCTAATTGAGTCTTCTCTAATAGTATCTTCAAGCATACTAATCTTTTCACGCTGTTGAGTAGTTTCTTGAACCAATTTTTCGATATTTTTAGAGAAAGATTCAATAAAGCAATAGAGCTCACATTCTCTTTCAAGAGATTTCTCAAATTCATCAATGAGCTGATCATTCTTTTCTTCAAGAGTCTAGATTTTAGAAACTTGAAAATCAATGATTTCAGCAGATTTTTTTAACGATTTGGTGAGTTCCATTTCTGATTCTGACTCGATGTCAATTTTTTTGTTTTTCCCTCGGGATTCGGAAAAATCTACTAAGGAGTTATCCTTTGAGGAAAAACCAAGATTTTTTGGCATAATCAGAAGCTTTGGAAGACATCTCTATGTGCGTCAATTTGTGAGATACTTCTTAGGTACACAGAGATCAGATTGCTAAAAATACAGACTTATAAGGTCTTAAACGTGTTTGCCTGCTCTAATACCAATTGAAAAAGTGGGGGTACAATAACCACACCCAATATTTCGTTCGGCAATCTGAATAGACAAACTCCAATATACTTTCAAGAGAATAAACTAGACAGTTAGACTCAATCTATAGAAAAGTATATCAAAGAGTTTAATATCTATATCTCTTAATTCAATCCGCATTCAACAAATAGGAATTTACGAGCCCGATTGAATATAAGAGAAATAACTTGAACGGTACCAAAGACCAATGTTCAAGGATCAATCAATTTCAATCAACAACCAAAGGTTGGATTTACCAATTGATTGATACAACGCACAACCTGTGATATTTCTATTATATAACAAAATATAATGCGGAAAAGAAATAACACAGACACTTGAATTTTGTTAACAAGGAAAACCGCAAATGCAGAAAAACCCCGAGATGTAGTCCAACTTTGAACACCACACTTTATTAAGCCTCTACAGACGCGAGTCTACTACCAATGAACTTTGGACTTGAATGTAGTTGAACCCTAATCAATCTCACACTGATCCAAGGTATAGTCGTGCTCCTTACGCCTCTGATCCCAGCAGGATACTACGCACTCGATTGCCTTAACTGATCTCACCCACAACTAAGAGTTGCTACGACCCAAAGTCGAAGACTTGATAAACAAATTTGTCTCACACAGAAAAGTCTATTGGAATAGATAAATCTGTCTCCCACAGAAATACCTACGAGTTTTGTTCCGTCTTTTGATAAATCAAGGTGCACAGGTACCAATTGATAAACCAGACTTATATTCCCAAAGAACAGCCTAGTATTAATCACCTCACAATAATCTTAATCATATGGTAGCGAAACAAGATATTATGGAATCACAAACGATGAGACGAAGATGTTTGTGACTACTTTTAATCTTGCCTATCGGAGATTAAATCTCGAGAAAATCATAAAGAAGATAGTACTCAGTACGATAGAACAAAGCAAGATCAGAACACGCAACTATAGAGAAAATAGTTGGGTCTGACTTCACAATCCCAATGAACTCTTTAAGTAATTAACCTACAGGGTTTCATGAAACCTAAGGTTAAAGGAGAATCGACTCTAGTCGCAACTAGTATCACACAAGAGGTGTGGGAATTAGGTTTCCCAGTTGCTAGAGTTCTCCTTTATATAGTTTTCAAATCAGGGTTTGCAATCTAAGGTACCTTGGTAACAAAGCATTCAATATTCATCGTTAGATGAAAACCTGATTAGATACAAGCTAATATCTTTTAACCGTTGGATAGAACTTAGCTTGTTATACACAAATGAAATGTACCCTCATTTAGGTTTATGTAACCGTACCTAAACGTGTACACCATGTTGGATCAACAGTATTTAACCGAGGTTAGCTATATGAACACTCTCATATCAACCTTATTCATCTTAACCATAACTAGTTCAAATGATTCAAATGAAACTAGTTAAAGAGTTGTTCAATTGCTATATTCTCATAGAAGTATACAAGAACATAATTGAAGCAAAATCGGTTTGTTTTACTCGAATCAATTCATGAACATTGTAGCCACGGTTTGCAAATAATGCATTCCTTATTATATAAATATATTTGTTCATGTTACAACCGATTTTAGAACTTTAACCATTCAAGTATGCAAACGGGTATGCATACTTGAAATAGCTGGACCAAGTTTGGTTTTCGCCAGTATGCGAACGGGTACGCATACCTCCAAACCCAGCATAAATTTCCGGTCACAAACCTTACGCCAGTATGCGTACGGGTACGCGCACTTAGGTTCCCGAACTTCTCAAACCAACAGGTACACATACGGGTATGCATACTATGGTTCCCGGATATGGATCACACATATGCAAGAGTGCACAACATGTTTATAATCCAATGTTGGTTAAGTGTTCTAAACTCTTATTTCAATCATTGAAACATTCTTAGAGGATGACAATAGCCTTTTTCACATACTATTAGCATCAAAGAAATTTTCAAGTTATTGAAATAATCATAATAAAACATTCCAAGTCTACATCAAATGACTGTATCACACAAACTATGTTAGATGTTACACGGCGATTTTCACATGATCATCTTTTGACTTTCGTCAAGAATATAAGATAAACTTGGTTGAAGCGAAAGCTTACCAACACATATTTCGAGAAATATGTAAGCGAGTTAAACTCAGCTCGAAATCTCAAATGTGTATAATCGAAAACTATCGTAATACGACTTTTGTCTCAATATAAAAGATAGAGTAGAAATAGACTTTCCAAGTGATAGATGAGTTTCAGTCTCCACATACCTTTTGTTGATAAAGTTCCACAAGCTCTCCTTAGTAGTTCTTCGCCTTTAATTGATGAACGCCGTGAAGTCTAATGCTCAACTACACAATCTATCCTAGTCCTAGACATCACTATAAGTATACTAGAAATCAAGACTTATAGTTTTGATCACTAACATTGACAAACAAGCTTGAGTTAGCAACGCTTGCGATTTCGACCGAGCAGTGCTCTAACACATTTTATCAAGAGTTGCAGCAAGACCTTTGTTCCCAGTGTATTTTCTACGATTTGGACACTCATTGGCAAAATGACCAAAACCTTTACACTTGAAGGACTGAGGCATATCCTCATCATCAGTATCGACTGTATCCCTGATTTTAGGAGGAACACGGTCATGAGGTTTAACTGATGATCTAGGCTTATCTCTGAAAAACCGTTTACTTCTCTTCAAAAGAAGATCTCTAAACTGTCTTGTGATCAGAGAGACTGAGTTATCAAGATCTTAATCAGACGAATCAATCTCAATAGGATCATCCAAAGAGTTGCCAACACATTTATTTTTATCAAGCAATTTTGTGTTCTTTTGTGCTTTAAAAGCAATATCCTTTTCAGATTTGGATGTATGCTCATGATCAAAGATCTTTAACTTCCCAACCAGAGTATTTCTGGATAAAGTAATAAGGTTATTTCCTTCAACGATGGCATGTTTCTTAGAATTGTATTTGGCTGGCAACGATCTGAGAATTTTCATCACAATGTCCTTGTCAGGAATAGTCTTACCCAACGTTAAAGATGCATTAACAATTTCAGATACTTTGTGATTAAACTCATCAAATGATTTTTCTTCAGCCATACGAAGGTTTTCCCAATCAGAATTTAGGTTTTAAAGCCTAGCTTCATTTTCAGAGGTATTCCCTTCGAATACAGTTTCTAAGATATCCCACGCATCTTTAGACCGAGTGCACGTAGTCACATGGTGCTGAAGATTTGGGGTAATGACATAAATGATAGCATTTAAACCGTCAGAATTTTTCTTTGCAGCGAGAATCTCGTTAGGTTCATATCTACCAATATCCTTTGCAATAGAGACACCGTCTACTGTAAGCATTGGAGGATCATAGCCATTAACATAAACCCATGATTAAAAATCACGTGCTTGAAGAAAGGCACGCATAACAATTTTCCACCATAAGTAATTTGATCCATCGAAGACTGGTGGTACGTTAACAGAGATAACACTTCTGTCCATAGAGTCAGAACGAAACAGACTTATGAGGTCTTAAACGTGTTTGCATGCTCTGATACCAATTGAAAAAGCGGGGGTCTAACAACCTCAGCCAATATTTCGTTTCGACAATCTGTATGGACAAACTCCAATATAATTCCAAAAGAATCAACAAGACATTCAAACTCAATCAATGGAAATATATCAAAGAGTTGTATCTCTGTTTCACAATGTAATCAACAAATCAAACAGATAGAAATCTGCGAGCCTGATTATTATGTGAAACAACTTGAACGGTACCAAAGACCAATGTTAAAGTGTCAATCAATTTATATCAACAACCAAAGGTTGGATTATCTAATTGATTGAACTACGCACAACCTGTGATATTTCAATTATATAAACAAATATAATACGGAAAAGAAAAAACACATACACAAAAAAATTTGTTAACGAGGAAACCGCAAATGCAGAAAAACCCCGAGACCTAGTCCAGATTTGAACACCACACTGTATTAAGCCGCTACAGATACTAGCCTGCTCCAAGTTAACTTCAGACTGGAATGTAGTTGAGCCCTAACCAATCTCACACTGATTAAGGTACAGTCGTGTTCCTTACGCCTCTGAATCCCAGCAGGACTCTACGTACTTGATTCCCTTAGCTGATCTCACCCACAACTAAGAGTTGCTACGACCCAAAGTTGAAGACTTTATAAACCAATCTGTCTCACACAGAAAAGTCTATTGAATAGATAAATCTGTCTCCCACAGAAATACCTATGAGTTTGTTCCGTCTTTTGATAAATCAAGGTGAACATGAACCAATCGATACACTGGACTTATATTCCTGAAAAATGGCCTAGTAATATCAATCACCTCACAATAATCTTAATCGTATGGTATCGAAATAAGATATTGTGGAATCACAAACGATGAGACGAAGATGTTTGTGACTACTTTTTATCTTGCCTATCAGAGATTAAATCTCGAGCAAATCTTAGAGAAGATAGTACTCAATCACGAAAGAAAACAACAAGATCAGAACATGCAACTATAGAGAAAATAATTGGGTCTGACTTCACAATCCCAATGAAGTCTTTAAGTCGTTAACCTATAATGGTTTTAGAAAAACCTAGGTTAAATGAGAATCGACTCTAGTCGCAACTAGTATCACACAGGAGGTGTGGGGATTCGGTTTCCCAGTTGCTAGAGTTCTCCCTTATATAGTCTTTAAATCAGGGTTTGCAATCAATGTTACCTTGGTAACAAAGCATTCAATATTCACCGTTAGATGAAAACCTGATTAGACTCAAGCTAATATCTTTCAACCGTTAGATCGAACTTAGCTTGTTACGCACAAATGAAAAGTGACTTCATTTAGATATGAGTAACCGTACCTAAACGTGTACACCTTGTTGGCTCAACAATAGTTAACCGAAGTTAGCCATATGAACACTTTCATATCAACCTTGTTCATCTTAACACAACTAGTTCAAATGACTCAAATGAAACCAGTTATAGAGTTGTTCAATTGTTTATATTCTCATAGAAGTATACAAGACACAATTGAAGCAAAATCGATTTTGATTCACTCGAATCAATTCATGAACATTATAGCCATGGTTTGTAAAAGATTGCATTCCTTATTATATAAATGTATTAGTTCATGAACAAACCGATTTTAGTACATAACCTACTCAAGTATGCTAACGGGTACGCATACCTAAGTGGTCGGAATTAGTTTTGGTTTGCGAGTTTGCGAACGGGTATGCATACCTCAAAACTCAGTTGATTTCCGGACTTGAACTTACGCTAGTATGCATACGGGTATGCATACTAAGTTCCCGTACTTTCAACTAACCAACCAGTACGCATACGGGTATGCATACTATGGTTCCCGGACTTGGAATAACTTGCAACAGTTAGCATACAAGTACGCATACTGTGCTATATCCAATCATGGTTAATTGTTCTAAACTCCCATTTCAATCATTGAAACATTCTTAGAAGACGACAATAGATGTCTCACAAAAACTATTAGCTTCAAAGCAATTTTCAAGTGATCGATAGATCAATACGAAACATTCCGAGTCTACATCAAATGACTGTCTCACACAAATCATGTAAGATGTTACCAGGCGATTTTCACATGATCATCTTTTGACTTTCGTCAAGAATATAAGATGAACTTGGTTAAAGTGAAAGCTTACCAACACATATTTCGAGAAATATGTAAGCGAGTTAAACTAAGCTCAAAATATCAAATGTGTATAATCGAAGTCTATATAGCTATACGACTTTTGTCTCAAATAGGAGATAGAGTAGATAGACTTTTGAGTGATAGAGGAGTTCAAGTCTCCACATACCTTTTGTTGATGAAGTTCCACAAGATCCCCTTAGTAGTTCTTCGTCTTCAATCGATGAACGCCGTGAAGTCTAATGCTCAACTACACTTTCTATCCTAATCCGAGACTTAACTATAAGTAGATTAGAAATTGATAGACGCATTTATGTGTCTATTTCCATCTCTATTGTGTATATTGTTAGTACCCATTTTTGTACTTATTATGGTGTTTTATGTGTTTGTAGGTATTTTTGGGAAATAAACATTTTTGGAAAAATCGGCTCGAAAAATTATGCGGAGCACCCCTGGAGGATATTTGTTATTCGGACTTTCAGTTTGGATAAGGGGCACCTTAGTTGGGCACCTGTTATTCGCACCCCCGGTTTGGTTAGGGGGACACCCTTCTTCTTCACGGTTTAAGAAAATTTGGCGGGAAAGTGCAGGTTCGAATATTTTTCACCTGCGGAGTTTTCTGTTTTGAATTTAGAGGAGCTGTGGCGAGATTCAATCACTCCAATCGACTCATTACAGCCTGTTACACTCACACAAGACTGGTAAGTCCTTCATATTCGAAAAACTTGGGTTGAATACGTGGAATTTCTACACAACAGGGAGTACGTGTGCGGATGAGATAATGACGGGATTACAACGTGATTTTACGTGTGATGCTCGTGTTTGGATAGAGCTTAGCCATTGCAGAAGCGTGAAGGAAGATTCAACACTCGTTGACAGCGTGAGAAGAGAAGAAAGGGAAGAAAATATTCCCAAGAAGATATTCATTCACTGCCGAGTAATGGAAGATTTGTTGGAGCTATGGAGGAGTATTCTTGGTGATGTGAGGCTATATAATGTGTGGAGGAGTAATAGAGCGCAACATGGAGAATTGGGAGCAGTAGAGGGCCGGAAAATCAAAGTTACAGGAAGGATATTTTTTCTGCTGGTGAAGAACGTACGACGAACATAAGACACTCAAAGACAGTCGTTCTTCAACAGTGCTAGTGACGGTTATTTCTTACCGTTTCCTGTAACAATTGATTTTGTAACAAATATAAGTGTTACAAACCCGGTTTTAATAATTTTTCTCCCATTTCATCATTTGTGAACCATTTTTGAGCATTAATAAAGATGAATTTTGAGCATGTTTCCATGATGATGATGAGCTAATTCTCACGTAATCAAGGCACGGAGGAAGCTATTGATGCATGAATAATTGTTAATTATTTTACTTTTCTCTAATTTGCATTTTATAATTCACTCAAATCACTGCTTTGCATAATTTTCTTAATTAGTTGTGATTCAATTAGATAGGTTATACTTTGTTTAGATAATCTATGCTTAAGGAATACAATTAAATTAATGTTTGAGAATATGCCTGACTATTTGTGAATTAAGAAATAAGAGATTTTAAAGATAATTAGAGTTTTGGAATTTTTACCATCATTCATTCATGTGTAATAGTGGAATCTAGTGTCTTGGTTATTTTCAATCTTGAAAACAAATTTGGATTTAAATTTTCTCTATTTTTAGTTTAAATAAGTCTAAAATCAATTACTTTCACAAGTCTCAACGAACCTTTTACGACAAACTTCAAAATCACATTAGAAATCAAGACTTATAGTTTTGGAAACTAAACTTGACAAATAAGCTTGAGATAGCAATGCTTGTGAGTTCGACCGAGCAGTGCTCTAACAATAATAGTACCAATACTCAACTACCATAACCATGCCAGAAAAATCCTTACCGTTGGTTGACCATTCATCAAGAAATTGATAAGTATTACCTAACGAAGCTATACCACGATCATATTCCCCAACTCTATCTAAATCATCCAACAATAAAACACAACGCTTGTCTACTCTTCCATTAGAATCCGCAAGAAAAAAATGACCAAAACACCACATAAAGAATGCTCGTGTCAATATATCTGCACATCCAGTATTGTCCTGGTTTTGTCTACTGAATGTAGTTTTTCAAGATAGTCAAGGATAATGAATTTTTCTTAGGGTCCCATCCAACATGAGAATTTTTGATATCCAAGAAATATAAATCATCCAGAGCAGGATATGTTAGATCACTACCCAATTGCGGCATAACTGCTGGTCGTTTATTAGGGTCACCAGTGGGAATTCCCGTTAACATATACCAATCTACAGTAAGGAGGCCAATTTCAAACTCTTGAAAATGAAAACTCTTCGTTTTACTCCACAATCTCTCAGCTATGGCTTCAACTAAGCTTCTATCCCAATTGGAGAAATCAAACTCAAAAACAGAAGAAAAGCCACAATTGTCACAATATCGTTGTGCTGCCGGATTATTGTCCACTATAATTTTATAATACACTTCAACCTCTTTCAAACTACTTATAAAGTTTACTTTGCGAAGATATTTCGTATTTTTACACATATGTTTATCAATAGTCTTTGACGATACTATATCCGATCTAGCAATTCATCCATATTCTCATCCATACTCATACTACAATCAATAACAAACATGAAAAAAATATCAATCATACAAACTACATTTCATACAAATTTTCATCCCAAATAATCATACAAATTATCATTCATTTTCATCATACAAATAAACAAAAATAATCAAATTATCATACAAATTTACCTACAAATTTTGGGATAATTGGAGTTTGGAACTCAGGTTTAGACCAACACTAGGCTTTGGTCTAACATTTGTCCAACATTAGTGCTTGGTACCTGGACTGGACGTTGACCCGTATTGACTAGGTTAAGTCCTAACTTCTGTTAAGTAATTATTAATAAATTTATATAAAATGTAATTATTTAGTGAGATTACAATTATACCTTTCATTATACTATATTTACATAATAACCATTGAATTTAACCCTAATTCTTTCCCTTTCTCTTCTTCCTCCAAACCGTCGCCGCCACCACCCACCATTATCTAATCGGTTCCTTCCCTGCACAAAATTCACATTCAACAGAACCCATATTTCTTGTCTCCACTGCAACAACAACACCAACTACATCATCGTTCATTCATAGCCATTACAACTTCATCAATCCTCAGCAACAGTCAACACCATAACCTTTCGATCTCAAACCACTCCACCAATATTCTGCCATTAACAACATCAGAACTTGATTCTTTCAATCTGATATCTTCCATGAACTCAAATCCATCTCAACCCATCTTTCCTTCGTTTGAATCTAGTACTCTTGACTGAAACCCATATCAAATCAGTCATCACAAACCCTTACTCAGTCTCAGCATTACTATGGTAATAACAGCAAACCCTAACTCCATAATCTTCTAACAGATAATTAAGTTCAACCCAATAATCAAAATTCAGACCCTTCGTCTATCTCAATCACAAAATCAGTTAAAACCCTAACTTTTATTTTCAATCCTCAACTGAATTTCTTGCTTGATTCTTAGCTCAAATCAATCCATGGCAGAAACCCTTATCACTGTTGCAACTTGTCTATGAAATTCGTGCAGAATACAAATGATTCAGTAATTGATATGTTGTTGTTGGGTTTTTAACTTGTTGTAAATAGTTTTGATTAATTAGATTCAATTGATTTGAGTCATTTGCTTTGTGATTCTCACGTACAGGGAAGAAGAAGGTGGATTGGAAGAAGAAGATGTCGGCTATGAAAATTGGGTTTGTTATAATGAATTGGGGGTCATATTGTAACCGTTGATTTGATGTTTTTTTAGGAACCGTTGGATCTAAGAATAAATTTGTAATGCTAAAAAAAAGACACAAAATTAATTAAAATTAGACTTAACTTAGTCAATGTAGGTCAACGTCCAGTCCAGGTACCAAGCACTAACATTGGACAAATGTTAGACCAAAGCCTAGTGTTGGACAAAACCTGAGTACTAAAGTCCAATTATCCCACAAATTTTATCTACAAACTAATCATACAAATTATCATTCATTTTCATCACAAAAATCAAAATTTCATTTTTTGTTCATCACAAATAATCAAATTAAATCCCAAAAATAATAAAAATTCATCACAAATATTCAAATTAAATCATACACATCATCTAAATAACTAATATCAATTATCAATTTGAATGAAATCGCACCAAAAATCATAAATCATAAAACTTTAACCTAAAACTTAATTTTCTTACCTCGATTGATTTCGTGGATGGAATCGCACCAAACCACCCTCAATCGATCACAAGTTCGATGTAGAACAAACCCACGGAAGGAATTTGATTTTTTTCTTTTCTAAAACTCTTGAATTTGGACATGCATTTTCGAGAGAAACGAGTGAGAAGTGAAAATGGGGAAGAAGATCTTCTGTGAAGATATCGATTTTTTTTGGGCGTTGTTTGGTGCGGCGCTGACAACCTAGTTGATTGAGTCGAGCGATGTTTTGTGCAGCGTTCACCTGGGCGCTGTACTGTTCAGCATTCAACGTTGTTCTATTCAGCGACTAGATGCTAGATTAGCACTACTATAGGACTTAGGAGGTTGCCCTAGCAGACGTGGACTGCTAATCTAGCTGCTAGATTAGCACCCCATAGGACTTAGCCTTAGGATACTTTCCTCTCCGAATAGACGGCTCCCACCAGAAAAAACAAGAATGAAGTTTTCCTGGCTCTTAGGATAGTTTGCTAGAAATGCAAACTTAGGTATTTATAGACCAAGGATGTTTGGACACCAAGGAATTTCCAAAACTGAAAATATTCTCAAGATATGCAATGAATAGCAAAATTCGGTTTTCCTAATTCCAATAAATGCTTGTCCAAAATTTCTGAAATCTCTCAATAGAAAATCTCCAATTCGTAAATGCACATTACTAATTTTTATTCTCTAGAGATATGCATTTAATTGCTGGTAATTAAAGCATATAAAACCAAAAACCTTAATTAAAAGATTCTCAATTTATTTCGGCACATGATCTCCTTGAGTACCAAGGAATATCTTTGAACAATAAATGATAAGAGTTACTGTACGTGTTCAAAGTATGTTGACATCTTTTTACTGTAAATCCTTATTTTTATTTACATGGATTTACATTCTTGGAATCGGTTATACCACACTTCCAAACAAGTTTAGAATTGGTTCACCTGTATTCCAAGATTACTATGTGGTTGATCAAATATCAAATCAAATACATGGGTTCAATCGGTTCTACCAATCACTAGGATCGGTTATACCTCAATATGAAAATACTTGTGATCGGTTACACAAGTTACCAGGACTGGTTACATCAGTTACCAGGATCGATTATATCAATTACGAGGACCGGCTACCATATTCTCATGGTATTGCTTGTGATCGGTTACACCAGTTACCAGGATCGGTTATACCAATTACTAGGATCAGTTACAACAATTACCAGGACCGGTTACCAATTACAAGGATCGATTACACAACATTCTGTGATCGGTCACACTAATTACTAGGATCGGTCACACCAATTACAAATATCGATCATACCATATCATGGTGATTACTTAGGATCAGTTACACTAATTAATAAAAAATAGTCATACCAAATCTTAAGTCAGGCATTGTGATTAGTTATACCAAGATACATAACAAAGTTACGATCGGTTCTACCATCTCACACATATTGGTAATCCAAAGATTTGCAATGAATAGCCGTACTAATAAGCCTAACGATTTCCCTTTCGATTCATAAAACAAGTTCATGAATGTACTTCCTTTCAACAAATGTAAAACATTTTTTCCTAAGATGAAATCTTCACCATAACCCATTCACATAATCATAACAGTATATATAAGATTATGTCGATGTCATATCTACGAAGTTCAAAAGATAAGCGTTATACTTCATAGTCTAATTCCCTAATACTATGATCGTACAAATATGACCATGTCACATTACTAGAGTATTATACAATATGTACAGTATATACAGCTTCGCAGTTATGTTTTCAATATAGCACGACTTGAAAGATACGTTAGGAATGAAACAGTTCAAGTCAATATTACTAACCTTAAGAGGAAGGATGATGTTGTCGTTGTAGTTCGCTTCTTCTTCACAATCTTCATGTCTTCGGAGTAATACTTGTATGCTCAACATTCCTAGACTTTCTAGTCTAACCTAAACGAAGTTGACTCTAGTATATAATCAAGCGACTTTAGATGAGTTTTGACACACTAAAATATGACAACAAAACTTGACATACCAACGCTTGGTGAGTTCAACCGAGTTATGCTCTAACAGTTAGTAAGTTATCTTCGTCATTCAAATTCTACAATTACTACTATCTATTATTATCCTTTTTTGAACTATAAACTAAAATATAGGGTTCTGTTACATCAAACAACTTTTGGGATTGGATATATGTTCGTGATAAACTAAAAGACCCAAGTGTTCGGGATTGGATACACACACCTACTTCATCAACTATATACTTGTTAATGAGTTGAAAAACGGTAGCCATTATGTACAATTCATAGACTATAAACAATTGCCTAAAAGTTTCCAACGCCATGTGATGCTTAATTATCAACACAACATTTAAGTATTTGATTGTAAAAAACTCATTGTTTGGTGTAAAAAAAGTTCATGATCGATTGAAAGAAAAATTTATCAGGAAATATTTTGGAACTGCAACTTGCGTTCCTCCCGTCTGCATGAAATATGCATCAAAAAAAGCCTATCAACCCTCCAGCATTTGGATATTAGCTAGGGTTTGTTAACCCCCGATTATATCAAAAGAATTTAGGGTTAAATAGGATGCTTGCGGTTAATGTATGGATGATGACATAGGAAATCTAAACCCCAAAAAAAAAAAAATGATAGGGGGAAATTTATTTAAATCCACTCAATATTGTGTCCCGCAGTCAAATAATCTAGACCGAAATCATATTTCCCTCTAATAAAAGTGGCTTTCCCCTTATTAATTATCATAAATTACTATGATTTAATTTGCATGGGTGAATTAACTTATTATCATATATACATACATATGATTTTGTAGATATAAAATACATTGGTTTTTATTATATATCACTTCTCAAACTCTTTCAATCTTAATACTCTACGTATCCAAATATTATTGATAAGATGAATTAATAATGCTAAAAATTGCGTTTAAATATATATTCTTTAATTTAATCAAGCTTTTTATGCGATAAAACAAAGGAATTCGAATTCGACAGTGTATTTGGTAGCCGTCATTCGATTTCCTCCTCACGACCTTGTAATCCTTTTTCGTTTTAAATCACTCAAACCACATTAGATGCTCTTACTACTCGCTCTCTTTCTCTCCGTAGAGTGATATAGAGGGAGCATTTACGTTTCTATCTCCCCTGTCTCTCTCTCTCTTCGCTGGAGGATCATTTATTGCAATTACACCATCTCTACGCTCTCTGAAATTACTTCTCGCTGCCACATCTTCTTTCCTCATACCTGTTCCCCTTCTTTCCCCTCTCTCTCTCTCTCATCATCATCTTCATCGGCCATATTAGATCTCTTCTCCTCACAGAGAGAGGTAGAGAGAGTGAAAGTATCATAATCAAAACTCCAAAAGGTTTGGTTCACAATCCTAAGCCGATTCATCCTCAACAACAACAGCTTTAAAAGCTGTAGTTAGAATTTTTAATTTGTTTGCTGTTTTGCTAATCAAAGTTCGTCCCTCTTATCAGACACTGAATACAGGTAAGGTATGAACGCAATAATATTGCCCTCAGCAATTTTGTTTGAAAAAACCCCTCCATTTTTCTGTTTGATCTGTTTAAATTTGTATACCACACCATCAATATTACATTTTCCCCTATACTTAATGTCATCTCTCTCTCTCTCTCTCTCTCTCTCTCTTGACTTTTAAAATCTGTACGTTTTTTTTCATTAATCATTTTCCCCATTTCACTGATATACACTGTTTAGTGTATACTAAAAAAGTGAGAGTTGGAGTTGAATGCTCCGAGATCTTCGTGGGCGTTAATTTCTGAGGAGAGGAGAGAAAAGAAGAGAAGAGCCATTTTGCGCGTCAGCCTTGATCTCTCCCTGCTCTCTGCTGTCTCACTTAAATTTCTTCAACCCCCATCATCACCATTTTTCTGTCTCTGATTGTTTCTCTTGTGGATTGGCACGTAAAGGACGAGCAAGGACGGAAACAGTCTGCAGAGAGGGAGAGAGTTGAAATTTAACCCCTTTGAAAAGAGAGAGACGTAGAGCCATGGTCTGCCAGTATATTACTTGTAATAAACTAATTAGCTATGCTCAGATCGTACCAGAAGAGAATCTAATTAAACCACTATCCAACAGCTCTCTCCCTCTTAATCTCTCTCCGCTCTACCTCCTCTCTCTCTTTGTATATTCACACTATATAAACAACAACCCTAAGGGTTAGACTTTGACAAAATAAAGTAGAAAACCAAAGAAACAGACAAACTTACAATACTAATATATTTAGACTTTGTGCAAAAGTCTTCCATCTGTAGTAGACTATTAGGGTTAGGGTTTCTTTCATCAGTTTTGAGAGTAAAGAATTAGCCTTGTTTGTATAAACTATACTTCCTTCCTCATCAATATGATGATAAGGAATGGAAAACTTGAAGGATTTGGGTCATTTACTTCTTCTAGACATAGGCTTGCTCATCAGGTTAGACCATCTCTCTCGCAGTCTCTGCTTCTTCTTCTTGGATGTTCTTCATTTTATTACAGCTTCATCTTTCCACTTTGACTTGTGTGTTTTTCATTTTGTTCCCAGATTTTTATTAGTATGCATAGATTGAGTTTAGACTTAAACATGTATTAAGCATTTGACCAAATCCGTCTCGGTACTCGTGAAAGCGCGTTATTAAGTCATATATGACTCATGTCTCGGTCAACTTTCTGCTATTTTCGTTTTTCTTCATCAGTTTTCTTAAATTTTTTCAGTTCCTTCGGTTTTTCCAAAAAACATGTTTCTCCTTTTCATTTTCATTTTCTTAACATGCATTTTATAATTTTTATAACTAAACGATTGAAATAAAATAAGCTACAAGAATCTGAAAGATCTATAGATGAATATGTTTCAGCCAAATATGTTTGTTCATACTCAACACAATCCCCTGGATATGATGTCGGACAACGATCTGGCGAGGATTAGTAATACCGTCGATGAATTCGATAGTAAATCTGGAAGCGAGTACCTGGAAGGTGGCTCGGGTGATGACCAAGCTGATCCAACGACTCAACGTGCGAAAAAGAAACGTTATCATCGTCATACCCAACATCAAATTCAAGAAATGGAAGCGTAAGCTCTCTCTCCCACTCTCTTGCTTTCTTTAACATGTTTGACTATAAAATTACGTTTTCATGATTTCATATATGTTTTTCTTCGTTTTTACAGTTTCTTCAAGGAGTGTCCTCATCCAGATGATAAGCAAAGGAAAGAACTTGGGCGAGAATTAGGTTTAGAACCTCTGCAAGTCAAATTTTGGTTCCAAAACAAACGTACCCAAATGAAGGTAATATTTAATAGTATCAGGGTTCTGGTCACTTTTTCTTCTTTGTATACTTTAAGCGTAAGTATTATTCTAATTAGACAGTTTGACACTAAGATTACTTGCCCTACTACTGTCGCAGACTCAACATGAACGCCATGAGAACACACAATTGAGAATGGAAAACGATAAGCTTAGAGCAGAAAACATGAGGTACAAAGAAGCACTTAGCAACGCCTCGTGCCCTAACTGTGGTGGTCCCACTTCTTTGGGTGAAATGTCATTTGATGAGCACCACTTGAGAATCGAAAATGCTCGACTAAGAGAAGAGGTATACTTACCATTCACCTTTTCTCCCTTATGGGGTTTGGAAATCTTCTCTTGTTATTTATATATAATCATAATGTATACTGGTTTCTGTTTTTTGGTTATTACAGATTGATAGAATTTCAGCTATAGCTGCAAAGTATGTTGGGAAACCAATGGGTTCATCATTCCCTCTTCTTCCTCCTCCAATTCCTTCCCGGTCATCACTTGATCTTGGAGTTGGAATTCAAGGAGGACTTCGAGGAGACATTTTCGGTGGAGGAGGTGATCTGCTTAGATCCCTTTCTGGAGCCCTTACAGAGGCTGACAAGCCAGTTATCATTGAGTTAGCTGTAGGTGCAATGGAAGAGTTAATTCGAATGGTTCAATTAGGGGAACCACTATGGGTTGCTGGCCCTGATGGTGCTACTGAGATTCTAAGCGAAGATGAGTACATGAGAACATTCCCAAGGGGAATTGGACCTAAACCATTTGGATTAAAAACTGAAGCTTCTCGCCAAAGCGCTGATGTTATTATGAACCATATGAACTTAGTCGAGATTCTTATGGACGCGGTATGTTTTAGTTAGTTGTTAATACACTTAAACTTTTGTGCTTTTCAATGTATAAAAGACTACTCGTTACAGCTTTGTTTGACAACAATTTTCAATGTCTTTTGTTTATCAGGGTCGATGGTCCAGTTTATTTTCCAGTATAGTTTCAAGGGCCATGACTGTAGAAGTCCTGTCAACTGGTGTAGCAGGAAATTTTAATGGAGCACTGCAAGTGGTATTGCATTCTTAACTTTAACCATCATGTTTGGTTTTTTGGTTTGAACTTTAAACAGTATGAAGTTTCAGGTTACTAATTCAAAATATATAAATATATTTACAGTTCTGGTTATATATGACTTCATGTTATGATTTTCTTTAGATGACAGCTGAATTCCAAGTTCCTTCCCCTCTGGTACCAACCCGCGAGAGTTTGTTTGTGAGGTACTGTAAACAACATTCTGATAATACATGGGCGGTTGTGGATGTTTCCTTGGAGCATTTACATCCTAGTAGCCCACCTGTATCGAGATGTCGAAGAAGACCATCAGGCTGTTTGATCCAAGAGATGCCAAATGGTTACTCGAAGGTAATCTAAACTGTACAAGTACTTGTTTTTTGTTTTTTGAAAGAGTAGTTAGTTCCTATTTATTTAATACTGTGGCACACAACTTATGTTATTCACCTAACAGTGATGAGTTGTAAACTTTTAGGTTGTTTGGGTGGAGCATGTAGAAGTAGATGACAGAGCAGTTCACAGTATATACAGATCACTGGTTAACTCAGCTCTTGGATTTGGTGCCAAGCGTTGGATCGCAACCCTAGATCGGCAGTGTGAACGCCTTGCTAGTGTTATGGCGAGTACTACATTTTTAGCCGATCCTGGTAATATATACCTCCTTTGCTACCTGCAATCAAACTCCCATCATTTTTCCAATGGTTGCTAACGAATATTGTGTTTTCAATTGTTACAATACTACAGTAATAAATAATCAAGAGGGGAGAAAGAGTATGTTGAAGCTCTCTGAAAGAATGGTTATGAGTTTCTGTTCTGGTGTAAGTGCTTCTACCACTCACACGTGGACTACATTATCTGGAAGTGGTGCTGAGGATGTGAGGGTGATGACAAGAAAGAGCGTTGATGATCCAGGAAGGCCTCCTGGTATTGTGCTCAATGCAGCTACTTCCTTCTGGCTTCCTGTACCACCAAAGAGGGTTTTTGATTTTCTTCGAGATGAAAACTCTCGAAATGAGGTACGGTTTTTGAATTCACAACAGATTTTCTTATTGTGTTAAATTCATGGAGGTTCAGGTTCTCATATTCTAAATTGCACAAATGTGTGTGTCTCATAACTTTTTCTTCTTCGTGTCGTAATCACCAGTGGGATATCCTTTCAAATGGTGGTGATGTTCAAGAAATGGCACATATTGCTAATGGTCGTGATCCTGGAAACTGTGTTTCTCTACTTCGTGTTCACGGTGTCCATGTAAGTTTCATATATGTTGCGTCCTTAATCAATTTATAATTAAATGAATCTTAAAGAATAACTTAAACACTTCATTAATGATGTCTTAAAATTTTATGTATATTGCAGAGTGCAAACTCCAGCCCAAACAACATGTTGATACTGCAAGAGAGTTGTACCAATGCAACGGGGTCATTCGTAATTTACGCTCCAGTTGATATTGCTGCGATGAATGCAGTTCTAAATGGTGAGGACCCAGATTACGTAGCACTATTGCCTTCAGGTTTTGCCATACTTCCTGATGGACCCACAGTTCATGGAGGTGGAACTGCAGCTGTTGAGTCTGGCGGATCACTCCTAACTGTTGCATTTCAAATCCTTGTTGATTCGATTCCAACAGCAAAACTCTCTCTGGGATCAGTGGCTACTGTCAATAGCCTCATTGCTTGCACCGTGGAGAGGATCAAGGCTGCAGTTACTAGTGACAACGCGTAAATGGAAGTCCTAACTTGTTGGTACGCACGTTGAACTCTTTTGTTCTGGCTAGTTATCACATTTGATTTAGTTAGGGTTTACCAAAGGCTTAATTGAGGATTCCACTATTAGTAATCTGATTTGATATTTGGATATCCCTTGATGTTTATATACATTTTGGGTTTCACAAAGTTCCTTTAGAGGTTTTAAGTTTTAGCATAGTGGGAGTTTTAGGTGAGATTATGAAGCAAAAAACAGATGCATATACACATAATGATGCTTGCTTTGTGTGTTAGTAATGCTCCAAAATGGGTTTCTTTCATGTGTTTTATGCATTATTATGTGTATAAGAATGAGGTTACCCTTAACTGATTTATTTCCAAAAGAGTAAACAGTCTTAATCATCTGATGCATGGAGATGATTAAGTTGTATATGAAATGTTCTTTATCTTTTTTTGTTGTGTGTAGTTTTCGTTATAGTCCTTTACTCACATTTCTTTGTTTCTTTGTGTTGATAGTAACAAAGGAAAAAAGAAGAAGAAGTAAACGATGACAAAGGAGAAAAGTAAGATATTATGGTTTGTAAAAGAGAAGAATGAAGAAGTCAAGAACGCACCTTACATGATCCTTGCCTTGTGGTGTTTGCTTATTTGTTGTTGTACTGTAAGAAGAAAAGTGAAGAGAAACCTGACAAGGGAGTCAACTTCACCACCATGCATGCAAGGGTTATTGGTTCGGGCATTGACTTCCCTTTTTATATTAAAAAAACAAAAAGAAAGAACTTGACTATGTAAGACTAATAGAGTTGAAATGACATCTCAAGATTTTGTTGTAGTTTCCATGAGAGTATAAATAACTCGTTTTTATTCAATCTATCTCTGGCTCTTTGGGTTCGAATTAAATACTCATAATAATTTGACTTATTGAACTTTGGGTGTTTGGCTTCGTGTTCATTTTTTTTTTCCTCATTTCTGTTGCTGATTACCCAATCATACTTATTTTAGCGTGAAGTGAATCATCAAATCTGAGTTCTACGAGTAGTCAATCAATTTTGATAACCCATCAAAAAAAAAAAAAAAAAAAAAATCAATTTTGATCAACTCATTGGTATCAGAAATATTCTTATCTGACTCCCTGTCATTGGTATCATTAGCAAGAACAGAACATTCAAAATCCAAAGATTAACTTTAAGGGGAATGTGACACAAATTCAAACAGCAAAACCAATGGGCACCTCAACATAATCTCAGCATTTTGATTTTTGAATGTTCCCAGCAACACAAACCTTTATTTAATTTTTTATAGAACATTAATCGATTTCTTTACCCGAAGAAAAGGGTAACACATATTTCTGCCTTTATTTAATTTTCTTAGAACATAATCGATTTCTTTACCCGAAGGAAAGGGTTACACATACTTGTGCAAATCTTTAGAGATGGACTCAACAAAAAAGAGTAAATGAACATTACTTCTGCAAATCTTTAGAACAATCCTCGGGATAAAATGAAACGACATCTCTGTTTAAATCAAACACAAATCTAATGTTCCTTTGTTGTTTTGCTCCAAGGACATTTTGCCCATTTTTAGGTTTTATGGCCAGGCAGAAGAACTTGTTTGGATAATCGATGATGAAAGCGTTGTCTGATGGTATTTTTAAATCCCCACCTTGAAAGTGATAAGTAATGCTCGGGAAACTCTTGAAACCACTCGGTAACTCATAACAAAGATCTAAATAATACTTTTTTGGGTCTAAAATCTTTAGTTTAAGAGTCTGGAATCCCTTCATTAGGGCGCCTTTCACTTTACCATAAACTATTGTGTCTAAGAAACTGATTTGAGCTCCAGTATCCAACTCACATGCTCCAAATCCATTTTTCGTATTCACGGGAAAACTATCATTCAATTCGAAACCGGTGAAGCATCCATGCCTAGAATGACATCTGTTTCACCTTTAAAAGATGCACTGATGTTGAAATTTTCAGTGGAGCACCCCATCATTACATTGTTTAGGGTTTGCGTAGATGCACCATCTGGAAGTGTGAACGTTTCGTTTGAAAATATACCACGAAGTATACTGTGACCACCATATTTTACTTCGTACTTGCATTTGTTATCTTGACATTTGCCTTTGATTTTCTTGCAAAATGGGTCATCACAAGAAAAAGATTTGTATGAAGACGATTTAGATGGATCGAAAGTTGGTTTTATTTGTCGAAAACACGGTGCACAAGGCAGACATTGAATCCAAATGAGATTGCTACGCGTGTCAAGCCATAACAATTGCTCTCTAGTAATAGGGCTTCCAATTTTTACCGGGACTAAATATTGGAAACCATACCTAGTAACCAAGGGACGAGCGTCCGGATAAATACCGAGAGTTCTGGATGTTGATAAAGAGTTTGTAGCCATAAGTTCCAAATATAGGGCTCGAGATTCGGAGGAGTCAACGAGACGATGAATTTGTTCTACCACATTGAGTTCACCGGGGTACAAAGGAGACGCTGGTGAGTCTTTGTGGATGAGTTTTAAGCTGAAACCTGAAATGTGTTTGGCGATGGTGAGATCAAATTGATAAGATAGAAATAAACAGATAATTAGGAAAACAAACATGGTGGGTAAAGCCATGGCTAAAGAGAGAAGAATGCACGGATGGTTTTGGGTTTTAGTACACAGTGATTTTATACTAGAGAATGGCTAATATAAAATAATTGAATTCTAGATTTCACTATGCATTAAATAAAAAGATTCTTATAAAATCAAAGGCCTTTTTAGAAGAGCAAAGCTCTTGAATATTACTTATTCCATGTAAAGCTTCAAAAGTAGTCTAACTCGTCATAAACTTATCAACCATGTGCGTGTTGAATATTCCAGTGAGTTGTTCCTTTTTACCTATAATATAGCTTTTATAAAATAATAAGCTTGGGGCTAGAAAAAAATATTATTTTAAAAAGATATTATATTATCAATAATATAATAAATTATTATTTTATAATTACATAAAATATAATTATTTTAGAAAATAATTCCTGGTTGAATAACAATTGTAGTTTAAGTACAATACCGACTAATTTTTTCTAAATAAGTGTTATATGCACTCCAACTATCGAACACACTTCAACATTACTTCTTGTTGCATTGACTCCGACTCTTTTGACTGCACTACAAGCTATTAAGGATGAAATACACATTGATTTGAATTTGAAAGAAAAAAAAAACAATATCAAATTATATACTGAGAAATTTTAATATGTATGAAATTTATTTATTTGGTTTCTAATAGCATTATTATTTTATATATTATTTAGGACCTATAAATGGTTAAGTGAAACTTTTAAAATGTATTATTTTATGATTTTATCGAACTTATTATTTTAACACTAAGGCCTCGAGTCGGGTCAAAGCTATACTGTATTTAGCTTCCATCATCTTTTGTTTCCCATTTTCGTTTCGACTGCTCCAACTTATGCAGTACTTCCTCTGTTCTGTCTGAGACGAATAAATCAAGTCCAAATGGTATTCTTAAAGACTTCCATCTAATTCCTAGAATAGGATTTGTCGATTCTGTTCTTATCGTGGTTTACTTATTATATGAGATTTTGAATCTTTTAGGGTAATTGAGAATGAGGGATTTGGAATCTTAGGGTATGATAACAGATAGTTTTTGTATTTCAATGTCTAGAATTATGGGTATTGTTGTAGAAGATGTACATAAAAACTGATTTCATTGTCTTTGAGAAAGCACATGGACATAGATTGACTTATGATTCTTGTTTAATATGGTTTATGTTGATTAAGAAACTCCTCTCCGGTTACATGGAAAATACAGATTTAAGATCATAAGATTCACAAGCACAGGTGTGTCTTGATCATCAATAATGTTTTATTAGTATGGTTAATTAATATTTTTGTCTATTCATGTAGGTTGGAAGTTCGTTTTGGTTACCTCCCACACCAGCAAGGTGTGCACTGTCAACCAGATTGCAATTCCTTACAGGCAAAGAGGAACAGGTTCTTCTTGTATTTGAATTGTAATTTTTTTTATTGGATAGACTATATATATATATAAACTGATTAGGCTTAGGATAGTTGCTCAACTGTTAGTTTGCTCAAGTAGACTGAAACTTTCTTTTATAACTAGACTAGAAAATTTGTACATATATATGCGATTATTTATTAGTCTTTCGCACATGCGATTATTTATTGTTATTTATGCATATTCAAGTTCTATCTATGTTTTAGATACGTACATGAAAGCACTGGAAGATTCTATCAGATAATGTGATACGAAGAAGAGTAACTAATTTATGAGTCGATTTTTTTTTTAATTCTTCAGTAAACTCATCTTTCTATTTACTTTTATCAAGGGAAATGTGCTTAATTGTGGAATAGACTCAACTGCTATGCTCAGCATGGATGGTAATTCGTATTGTATTGGGAAAGCTTAGGCTAAATTGGTCATGACTTAAGATAATCAATAAGTCTTTGTTTTGTGCCCTCAAAAGTCTACTTCTCTGGGACACGGCTATGATGGTATGCACATCAATAGTGTATTTGTACATAAAATAGAGGATTTTGTCTAGTGTTTATCGAGCAGAGCACAAACTATTTCAGTCAGCTTACAATCTCCACCACCTTGTTACATATGCATTTGCTATAAATTGTAAGACGAATCTTGTAGTGTCAATTTCGCATTATAAATTTTCTTTGTCGACGTTACTTCATAGCTCTTGATTCTTGTATCACTAGATTGGACTCGAGAAATGCCTGTTCAGACTTTGACTTTTTGTTTCGATTGTTTTTGTTGATAGGATGTTGATTCGGGGGAAATGCGAGTGAAAGTTTCAAATGCTAAGGTTGTAAAATAATTTATTGAGGAAACTAAAAACAAGAAAAGTAATGCTAGTAGTACAGTAATGATCTTTGAGAGCCTTCACAAGATATATGTCGGGAATCTTACATGGTCAGTGAAATCTGCAGAACTGATCATTTAGGCCAATTTGGAACATTGATTAGTACAAGGACTAGATGTTCCCAAGGCTGGAAAGAATCGGGTTTATGCCTTCCTTTTATCCTCTTCAGCTGGTGTGTGAGGCTGCGATTTGGAGTGCCAACGGAACAATAAGAAATATAATATTTGTACATACGCAAACATGTAGGTGGCGCACCTTATGCTTTTTGATTAATTCATAGTCTGTTAGTAATTTAGTTCGAATTTAAATGCAGGATGTCAAGGATACGTCTATCACCTACCTTGAAAATTAGTAGTAAAACCTAACATGTGACTCCAGTGATCCATAAATGCATTTTGGGAATTCTGAATATTTGCAACATTATGATGTACATAGCTTTAAAAAGATTAAATGTAATTTTTTTTAATGCATCTTGAAATCTAGCTACAGAATTCGTTTATTAGCTATGATCGAGTTCAGTGATACATAGCTAAAGCAAAGTAGAAGAACAAATTGTTGTTTACCTTAACTTGGAACATATTCTTGAAACTTGTAAATAAGAAGCAGAATCGGAAGGTTACAAATTCAAAACTCACTATTTATACAGTGATTACTATCCTGCTTTGGTTTCATATTAGTGGCATCGGTTGTTTTAAACGACCATCTGAACCATTTACCCATTTAAATTGACACAATGGAAGAACATACCCAATATATTTTACACGACCTTCTTATTTTTGCACCCAGTTAATTTTATACGACCTTCAAATATGATACATAATTATTTTGTCGGTCGAAATATTATGATATCACTAATCCCTCACCATGTGCGGCTACACCTCCAGCACTACCGGCCAATACTTAGACCAGTTGAGCGATCTTTCAGTTCAAATCTCATTCCCATAAGTAAGCGATGTATGATATATAATCTCAGTCCTTCATCCTAATTTTGTTTATGTTAGTGTTCTCCATTGAAGGCAGGAATGACAACATCAGAAACTGCCGATGTTTATAGCAATTATCAAAGTGTTGGGGTTCTTTTTTCTGTGACTTCTCACATTCTAACATATCCTGATAGCATTGCTGGATCACTGAGACATGTACATTCCGATGCAAACAAAATGCAGGCATGAAGTTTACATCATTCTTGCCAGATGTGTTGTCTAACTTGGCTTCTTGTCCTTACATTCACGTTAAAGTAGCAAATGGGGGTTCAGGGTTCTTCTGGCTTCTTTTTACATTTTTAGAAAAAATTGTTCGGAGTTTCATCTTTCCCGTTCATCAACCTCTGGTGGACATCCCTTCTAGTTTATGCTTTCTTTTTCACCTCCACTTCTGGTCATCAACTTTGTAATCCTATTTTCCATGGAGAAAATGGGTCAATTGCCCAAAAATTCGTAAAGTATGGTTTTAGTGGACAGTAAATATTGTGTGTGGGTCAAATGGACACCAAAAATACTAGACAATCATATCCCTCATCTTTATGTTTTTCTCTCCAATTTAAAAACAAATCACATAAAGAATCATAACTTTCAATATATATATTCAATTTAAATGAAACTTATATATTTGAAAAGGGTTTTATATGATCTACAAAACAAGACCCATTGTTGATGGTAAATCCGAAAGATATTTTTTTCGGAAAAAAATAGCTAGGATGAAACCGGTTGCATCCTGGCTTAAACTGAGATTAAAAATTTTTAGAAAAATAGCTAGGATGAAACTGGTTGCATCCTGGCTTAATCTTAGATAGCTAGTTAGGATGAAACTGGTTGCATCTTGGCTTAAAAATAAGATGCGAAAAATTATACTACCACCCGTTCCATATAGAAAAAACCAAACAAAATATAACACAACCACCACCACAACTAACATTTTCAACCCAACAAAACACTACATTGCTTCCACCGCCACCACCTTCAATAGTAGCAAAATGCAACAAACATCACCGTCACCTTCAACATAAAAATAAATAAATACTTGAATATGCAGGATGAAACCAGATACATCCTGAGGAAAAATATATTCATTAGTCAAAATATGCAAGATGAAACTAGATACATCCTGATAAAAATATGTTTATTAATCAGAATATGCATGATAAAATTAGATTCATCCTAACGATTTTTTTGTTATTGTCAGAATGTGCAGGATGAAATTGGTTTGTTATAAAAAAAAATTATTTTTTTTTATTTTTTTTTGATGGAAAGGTTAATTTTATTAAAAGCTAGCAAATATAGTACAATAGGTTTACAATTTCGTTTTTATCGAATACATTGGAATAAATGCTAGAGTTTTGAATTTTGTAGTGCAAATGTGTAGACATATATTGAAGATTTTTTATCCTTGCTTCCTTTGCAATGTGGTCCGCAGCAGAGTTATGTTTTCTATTTATGTACTTCACCTGTGCTTGGGATAATTCTTCCAAAATTGTCTTGGCTTCTTGCAAAGTGTTTTCCGTTGTCCAAGGGGATTCTATACTTACCTTATTGATGTTGTCTGCCAAAGCTTTGCAATCAGTGACCATGGAAACACTTGATAGCATGTTATTCTTTAACCAAGTAGCTGCCTTTAACAAGGCTTTCGTTTCCGCGTGAAAAGATGAAGTAGCCCACTCTGAACCCGTTGATATATGCATAAAAGTCTCATGATCCACTGAGTACAGTAAACAGGCATAACCCATAGAAGAGTCTTCTTTTCTAAAGGATGCATCAATAAAGATTATCCAATCTGTGTTTATGTCGGACCAACTATTCCTAACTTAGGTTCCTTTATTTTGGGAAATTCCCTTTTGGATAAATTGGATAAATTTTGTAGGAATAGAGTTTAGGTATATATTAATCTGATCCATTAAGTTTACTGGGTCAGGATTGATCTTTTCGAAGACTACTGAGCATCTATGTTTCCAGATGAACCACATGATTGTTGCTATTTTTCCTGAAAACTGAACAAAATCAGGATCCGATAACCAACTACCAATCCAATCATTAATCGATCTTGTGCTACTTCTAGTATTGATGGCTTCTAAAGAAAAACCGAACCATATAGCTCTTGCAAAAGGACAGAATCTAAAGAGATGTTGTTCAGTTTCCTGCTCCTGAGAATTGCACATCTGGCAATGAGGGACTATGGCTAAATTATGGGCTCCGAGCCTGGAAGAAGTGGGGAGAGCTTGTTGCACTAATTTCCAAATAAATAATCTTATTCTTGGGATTACTTGCATTTTCCATATTTTTTTCCAAGGAAAACCTGTCGAATTATCATTTTCTTGATCTTGGTTAACCAGAAAATTGTAGATGTTCTTTGCCGTGAAATTTCCTGACTGATGATGCTATCATCTGATTTTGTCTTGTTCTTGTCTCTTCGGAGTTATTGCTAGAATTTTTGCTCTGACATCTAGTTGAAAGTATATGTTCAGTTTTTCTTGATCCCATGTATTTTCTTCTGTTATCAGCTCTTGGACCAATATTGGTGTCGGTTCTTGAATATTGGTCTGTTGGGTAATTGTATCAGCATTAGGTATCCACTCGTCCTCCCAGATTTTTGTAGAAGCTCTGTTTTTTACTTGCCAAACGAAATTACCCTTTATTAAGTTTAGACCTTTTTGTATACTCATCCAGATCCAGGAAAGATAAGAAGTTCTAGAGGAATTTAGAGGGTGGGAGTTAGGGAATACTTAGCTGTTAGGATTTGGACCCAAAGTTGATCACGGTCTGTAATTAGCCTACCTGCGAGTTTTGTGAGGAGAGCTATATTGAAATGGTGTGGATTTTTAATTCCTAGTCCCCCTTGAGAAATAGGCTTGCACATATTGGTCCAAGCTCTAATATATCCTCCTTTATTCTTGGACTTATCCTTATTCCACCAGAAGTCTCTTTGGATTCTATCCATTTGATCGAGAGTTTCTTTTGGTAATGCAAGGATTTGCATTTGGTATGTGGGGTAAGCTTGGAGAACCGATTTTATTAGCACTATTCTAGCTGCCTGAGAAAGAAGTTTAGATTTCCAGCCTTGAAGGGTAGCATAGTACTTTTGGGGAAGAGGTTCGAAATTCTCTTTCCTGTTCTTATCAAAGAAAAGAGGTGTCCCAAGATATCTATCATTTTTTTCCATCAACGGGACTTTAAGGATTTTATCTATGATTTTCCCGTGTTTCGGATGAATGCGTTTACTGAAATAGATTCCGGATTTTTGAAGATTAACCATCTGCCCAGTAATTTCCCCGAACCTAGATAAAATATCTAGAAGATTTTTTGCTTCCCCTAAGTCGGCTTTTGTGAATAGAAAACAATCATCGGCAAAGAAAAGGTGAGAAATGTTTGGGGCATGTTTATTTATTTTAAAACCCGAATTGTTTTTTATCCGCTACCTCTTTTTCTAGGAGTCTAGAAAGAATTTCCATGCAAATTGGGAAAAGGTATGGAGGTAGCGGATCACCTTGTCTTAATCCCCTATAAGTGGAAAACTTCGGCCCTGGAGAACAATTTAGAAGGATGGAGAATGAGGTGGTCGAAATACACTGCATGATAATATCTACCCAAATGCAATTAGAGCCGTTAAATCCAAATGCAATCAGAGCCGAGTTAATGAATTTCCATTCCACCCTATCAAACGCTTTTGACAGATCTAACTTTAGCGCAAGATGACCCTTTCTAGCTTTAGAAATTTTCATAGAGTGGATGAGCTCATGGGCTATGATGATGTTGTCAGTGATTTGTCTCCCAAGGAGGAAAGCCGATTGATTAGGGGAGATTAACTTATTCAGGATGTGCTTTAACCTATTTGCTAGAATCTTGGATATGATCTTATAGATTGTATTACTAGGCTTATTGGTCGGAAATTGACTGGAGTTTGGGGGTGGCTATTTTTGGGATAAAGGTTATATAAGAAATGTTAAACTCTGGATCTAGTATTCCAGTTTTAAAGAAATCTTGAACAGTGAATATGATGTATGGACCCAAAATCTCTCAATTAGCTTTGAAGAAACCTTGTTGAAACCCATCTGGACCAGGGGCTCCCCACTGATTCATGTTAGAAATAGTTTTCCGAATTTCTTCTTTAGATGGAATTTCCATTAGAGATAGATTTTCAGCTTCTGAAATACAAGGCTTAATAATATTTGAAAGGTCGCTTCCAAGGTTATTATCTTGAGAATTGCCTATTTGAGAGAAGTGATTCACTAGGAGAGCATTTATTTGTTCCCTATCTAAAATCCAGAGCCTTGAAGGTTCTCTAAGGGAATGAATAGCATTGATCCTTTTCCTATTGGAAGCTGAGGCATGGAAATATTCTGTATTCAGGTCATATTCTTTAAAGAACTTATCCCTTGAAATCTGATGGTAGTAATCATTTCTGATTTCATACCATTTTCCCAGTTCAGCTTGGAGGTTTTTTAATTTTTCTACATTGGTTGATATATTTCCAGCTCTATGGATACCCTCAATTTTATTATTTATGGATTTTATGTTTTTGTGGATATTTCCAAAAACATCTGAATTCCAATGAGCTAGATCCGATGAAAGCAGCTTAAGATTCAAGGAAAAATCTATATGTGATGAGTTATCGGAGTGAAGTTTCCAAGAGGCTGCGACTACCGAGGATAGAGTTGGATGTGTTAACCAGGATCTGATACATCTGAATGGTTTTTGTAATTTTTGCTTTTTTGGGTTTGAATCAAAGAGTAAAGGCGTTTGATCTTACCCTACTCTGGTTAGGTGACTTACCTTCATATCCGGAAAATTCTGAATCCATTGGTAAGAGATAAACTCTGTCGATTCTTTCACAGATATTGGCATCTCCTTTTCTGTTGTTAGACCATGTGAAAGGAGCACCTTCATATCCAGCATCTTTTAAGCCCAGGGAGTCAATTGTCTGAATAATATGGGATTTACTACTTGAGCTTGCTTATTTCCACCTTGTTTTTCTTCCGGATCTAGAATGACATTTAGATCCCCTATTAGAAGCCAAGGTTTATTGACTTGTTACCCAATCTGTGCAATATGAAACCATTGCTTCACTTTATCATCGGCTTCAATAGCACCATAAACACGGGTTAATAGAGTGTCATTATTATTTACTCTTAGCTGGAAATGACACGCATTTAGATACGATGAGATTAATTCCAACTCTATGTTATTATGCCACGCTATTGCTAACCCCTTTGCTTTACCCATAGATGGAATAATAAACCAGACATGGAATTTGGATTTTTTAAAAAGAAAATCCATCTTGGAGTATGGAGCTTTAGTTTCCGAAAGAAACACTATGTCAGGATTATAAAATTGACACAAAAGATACTTCCTTTAAAAACAAAAGATACTTCCTTTAAAAAAAAATAGAATTTGAAATCAGTCGGAGAGAGATTGGGTCAAGGATATCGAAAACAGGGAAAAACCACCTCTAATACTGGAGATGTATAAGAGGTTAAAGAGCACTGGTTAACTAACACGGATAAAAAGAAACTAGATTATGTGAAGAGTATATAAACTATAGAAAGAAAAAGAGAATTGCAAATCAAAATTACATAGCTTACCGACCATGAACCACTATAAGCAAACCATTAAATCAATGTAGTATTTGATTAGAGAAATGTCACGAGATATCATTTGTTGCTGGGCAAAAAGAGAAGCCGTCGGGGTCTACAAAAGGGGCATAGTGTCAAACGAAAGCTAATTCAGGGAAAACTAACACCATTGCTGAGAGCAAGTTGGCAAGAACCTTTTTTTTTCCCTCTCAAAGGGGATTACCATGAATAAAATTGAGGGGAAACCTTCTCCTAAATTAAACGTGAAAGAATCTAAAGTTGCTGCAAGATATGGCCAACATGGAGACACTGTTCTAAACGAATACTGCGGAAGTAGCTTAAAATTTCAACATAAATTGTTATTTGATGTGTAATGAGTTAACAAATTTGTAATAAGTTAACAAATTTGATGTGTAAAATTAACATGTGAAGAAATAACGTTCTCTGTAGCGAAAAAGTTAGTTCTACAACTCCTAATATAGTTGTAGAGGAAAATGATTTGCACATTTTAAATAATTAGTATTAACCTATCGTATAGAAATGGTTAGCCTAAATAACATTACCACAGAACGACTTCCTATCGTATGAAAATGGTCTCGACTCCCAAGTTAACTCTAGCGGACTCAATCGTTGTTTCCCATGTAACGTTTTTTTAGTAATTTATTTTGCTTAGTGCATGAGCTTTTATTTTGCTACAGCAATGGAAAGTTATGGAAACATAACACAAAGTAACGAGCATTACATGATGTGGGTGCTACCGGATTATAACAGTTTAGGTGCCAAACTGTTGTACGAGAACATTTTGACGCTCTTATTTAAAAGAGGGTATTTTAGTCTGTAGTCCAAAACGTTAGTTTTAATAATTGGGCAAAATATCCAATTTTGATATTAGAAAAGTATCTTTAAGATTCTTGGATATTTAAATAGTATCTTATTTTACCTTTTACACCCATAAAAAGGGATTTTAGGATTATTAAACCAATTTAGTGTTTTCCATGTGACTGGAGAACAATTTCTAATCAACAAACACCATATTAGACAAGAATCATACCTCAATCTATGTCCATGTGCTTTCTCAAAGACAACAAAATTAGTTTTTATGTACATCTTCCACAACAATACCCATAGTTCTAGACATTGAAATACATAAACTATCAGTTATTGTACCCTAGGATTCAAAATCCCCCATTCTCAATTACCTTAGAGATTCAAAATTCAAATAAGTAAACCACAATAAAAACAGAATCAGATAATACCATTTGGACTTGATTTATTCGTCTCAGAACAGATGAAGTACTGCATAAGTTGGAGCAGTCGAAACGAAAATGGGAAACAAAAGATGATGGAGGCTAAATAGGTAAAAAGTGAACAACTCACTCGGTCGATTCACTTGAATATTCAACACGCACATGGTTGATAAGTTTATGACGAGTTAAAATACTTTTGAGGCTTTATATGGAATAAGTAATATTCCAGAGGTTTGCTCTTTTTAGAATGTAAATAATTTCACATTAAGAAAATAAACTTTTTCCCGAGAAAAAAGAATAAGACAGAAAATAGGGAGAAAATGTAGACAAGATTCTCATTAATTAGATGTGTGTATAATTACAAGGATTCATGTCTCTATGTATAGGGATAGAAGAAACCCTAATATTAGATACAAGGGCATCTTAATAAATAAACATTAGTTTTTAACACTCCCCCTGATGACCATTGTGTCCAAGTCACTATGAATATACCAGGAAAACTCAAAAGAGAAAAGCCTGAAAATGCACGAGTTATAACAGTGTTTGACACGCATATGTTTCCCCGTTAAAACCTTGACAAAAAACCCAGTGGGACAAAACCTTGACGAAGGGAAAATAGTACAACGTGATAATTCCAGCAATGCACCTTTGATGATGGCACTCTCCCTGATAAGTACTTCAGTAAATTCTTGGCTTGCAAATCTTTAAGTTGAGACATCCCAATTTCGATGAACGCATTTCTTAAATATTAGAGATAGCTTCGTGAGGAAATCTGCTATTTAATGAAGTCTTCTTTAAGGTTGAACAAACACTGTGTCTTTGAATAAAAGTGTTCTCGAGTCTTCATGCTTCTTTAAATACATTGAGACTTGTGTCTTGGGTTGCTCTAGCTTCTCGAAGATGATTTGTAGAAGTAGATTATGTAGTTTCTTCAACAAAGGGTTAAGATTCAGATGCATAACTGTAAGTCAAAAAAATTGTATGTGTGTTCATACTTATGTGGATCAAAATGACATCTGAATTCCTAGGAGATGGTTGTGTATATTTGGTCTAACAAAATGACCTAGTTAATGGTGGGAATCCACCAAATAACCAAAATGGATATAACTCCCCTTGGATGATAACCATGTGGAATTAAATTTCCTCACTAAAACCTTGCCAATAAAACCCGATGGGGAAAAATTTGGACAAAGGAAAAAGAGCATAAATATCAAAATTTTGAAGATTTTTTTCCCAACGTCAGCGAGATCGATGTTTCCTCGTTAAAACCTTGTCAGGAAAATCACGTGGGACAAAACCTGAAACGAAGGGAAAAGAGTACAACTTTTGACGTAAATATGGATGCTAACCCAATTATATGAGTTTTACATAAGACAGGAATCAAATTAAACTCTAGTCTATCTTAAAGACAAGTTTAAGCTATCATAATTCTAACTGCATATTTAACAAATAAAAAAAAAAAAGAATCTATAGCATGGATTTCAATGTTTCTAAGGACACCTGAAGAGACCTATAAAGCTGATATCATCACTAATTAATCCGGATTTTTGGTTTTGTACCAAATTTAAAATAAAAAACACATAAAGGATGGTTAAACAAAACGTATTCGAGTCACGTGGCTGCCGGATTATAATTTGAATCCTCCAAGGATTACAAATTCGAATATGTTCTCCGGCCACATTTCTTATGTGAATGAAATGTGATTCCTTATAGGACTACCACGCCAAATGTATCAAATAAGGAGAACAAAAATTACTGAACCAATCCTAAAGAAAAAGTAAAACCCTTAAATCATTTCTTCAACGATTATTTTTTCCTCATATAACGCATTATAATGAATACACCAACCTATAATATATAGGCTTGGAAAATTTAAGGTGTCAAGTCTTGGATCCAAAATTACGTCAATCGAGAAATTAATCCAACCTAATTTGGATTGGATGCCAATCAATCACATGTGTCGATATTTCTCTGCAAAGGGGTTCACAACCACCATAATTTATTATTTCGGTAGCTATTATAAATGAATATTCGAAATCATAGTTGCTTATTGCGATCCCAAACAATTCTCTAGTGTATGCATATCTTGAAAAATTCACATAACTGCTGGTACCAGCGTCCACGGACATTATAATCTCCTCCTCTACAAATGAGGAGATAATAACTTTGAGAATGTGAATCGTGGTTTTGGTACACTAAGTTAGAGCACTACCAGTATCCTCTTTTGGACGCTACTTATGTTGCTAGAGGTGACTAGATTTTGCTCTTAAAGAGGCAAATGCTTATATAAAAGCAAATGAGACATTTCACGCCTAGTCAATAGAAACCTTTTTCCATTTGATCATGATGGGAGAGAAATTGATATAACATTGAAGTTAATTAACACCAACTTTTGTTGGTAGTGTATACTCTCCCCTGATTATGGAGGATATATTTTCATTTCATAAAAACGAAAAGAAGTTTCGTAAAGTATCATCTGATTAATTTGAAGACATATACTCATAATAATTTCTTGGTTTTATGTACCACATATATTGACTATTTAAAATTCATTATACATCCATCATGGATTTTGCTGGTAATAGCCAAAAACATATAGAATACGCAAATAAATATCCAAAAGAAATTAAGTTTTCGGAATGAAAATATGGACACTTTCTTTATCAAAAGAAATCAAACTAAGATCAATATAGTCACAACAATGACACTAATAATATTGGCTAATAAGTCGGGTGCACACCCACTGATCTTGAGTGTCCTACCGTACTCAACTACAAGTGAAACAGATCTAAATCTGGAGATTGTTACCATGAGGAACAATTAAAATTGCTCAATTTCCCTTAGGAATGCAGTCTATTGGTATTTGCGATTGTCTTATACCATAATAACGATATGATCGATATTTTATCTAAAAACATAAAGAATGGATTATCGTTATTCTTTGTTGGAAAAAATCCACTTTGTAGTTGATTAATGATGGTTTTTTTGTAGGGAATAGAAACCAATCAATGTTCCTTGCAAGAAATATAGCATTGGCTTAAAAATAATTTAGAATGTCAATTTATTTACATCTCAACTCAAAGAATCAATAGAGGAAATCAATTCCAATTGACTTAAACGATATATTAAAATTGTACCAACGAAGAAAAAAAAAGTTTTAGTCATCGCATATGGGAAAGCCATTTTATGGTTACAGATGGTTTCTTGTAAGAAAAATAGAAACCCAGTATACAAATTACATGATCTCCATCCAATGGACGAAGATACCAAACTTAATTGGTCGTAGATTTTTCAATCATGCGGGTGATTAGTTACCATAAAAATAATTAAATTGCAACAACACCAATTTTTTGGTGATTACAGTTTCATTAAAGGTATAGAAACCGTAAACCATCTTCGGATGAATTTTATTTTTCTCTAAAACAAATCAGAGAAAAAAAAATATAAATTATTCGACAAAACCGATCAGTCGGTCCCCACAATTATGAACCAGTCCTTTTTAGAATTGAACTAAAAGATTTTACTTGCACCAAAAAAAAAGGCATAGAAAATAGAAGGCATTATTGACCATAATATAATCATTAAACAAAAATAAAATATGATTAATTGAGTAATTAATCATGCAGTGTAAGATGCAAAGGTTGAAAGAATGAAAAACAAACTCTGCATAACAAAGCGTCACTCTCTTGAGCTCCCGTTTGATAATGGAATTTTAATTCCCCACAGACAAGCTTCCATTTACATATTCACAGTTAGGTAACTATGTGGTATCTTTTGCTCGTCATGCAATAAACGATAAAAGTTAAATCAACATAGAAAAATACCAAGTGAAAACATAGTTAGAATATGTTTAACAAGAAAAAAAATCAAACCAAACGGAAAAGTTAAATATAGATGGATCTTCTATGATCTTGTTCTTAAAATCGACTCCAAAGCTCATTGTAGAGCGTGCTGATAACGTTTTGTAAACTAGAAAAAGAGAAGGAAACACAAAGTAGAGTGGGAGAAGAACGGAGAAATCTTATTATTATGTATGTATAATTACAAGAATTTTTGTCTCTATTTATAGTGATAGAAGAAACCATAATCTTAGATACAAGGGCATCTTAGTAAATAAACATTAGTTTATAACACTTTTCAAAAAAAACTAGAAAAAAAGTTAAATAAAATTTCTTGATCGCATTACGCCGGTAAAACTTGAACGAGCATCTCTATCACTATCTGAAAATTAAGATGTGATTCATCAATTTTTTTAACTATAGTTATTTCCCAAATTATACTCCCTTCGTACCACATATATAGGCGGAGGGACCAATTCTCTTAGATTAAGAATTCTTTTTTGATTTCATAAATATCCATGACTTTTCCTGTTTTACCCTTTATTATATTCCCTATGTTAGAGACATAAATTCAATTGTGAGGATAACCAAGCAACATAAATAGGGTAAAATGGTTAAAAGCCATCTTGAAATTACCACTCCGCCTATCTAATGGTACAAGGAAAATGCAATATACCTCCTATATAATATAGGTACAGAGGGAGTGGGTTTTTATCTTTTTGCATTGCACGAGCTATGTTTCCGAAAATGCTATTTGACCAGCTAAATAACAGCTAGGTAACCGTTGATCTCTTGTGGCAGCTGATATGGCAGAAAGATTTAGTTTTTTGGATTGTCCATGTCATCAGAAAAATAAACAATTTTCTTTTTAATCCATGTACGCTTTCTGTTCTCTTAACTTCTTTTTTCTTGGAGGAAGAACTTTCTTTCCCTCGTCGTACTTCAATTGTTACACCATTACCACTGATCCACATCCATTGTTAGCCGTTAACACTGGTTCATCTTGATTACGAGTATCATGAATTTTATCATCAGTATGATATCACTAAAAAACTAATCATATTTACCCCAAAAAAATCTAGGGCATACTTTTCTTTACCCTTATTTGTTCAAGCACTTTAATTTCAGTTGTTAAATTTTTGATCTCTGATTAATGATTGAAATAAAACTTTAAAATACTAGATTTCTTGTTTCTATTACATACTTCATATTTAAATCTGGTTTTTATATTATTACAAGATATTACAAGGCCTTGTAGTTAGATATTCCAATAGAAGGATTAAACTTGGGGAGAGAAAAAATCATGAAACAATATACAAATTTCTTGAGCGCAAGTGACCTGAATCTTTTTTCTCCCTCATTCATGATGTGGATATGATGAGTAATCACTTATTTCTGTCACTTCAGGTGCCATATGAGATCAGCTGTTATTTAGCTGGTCACCTAGCACGTCAAGTCTTTCATTTTCGTTTTTGTTAGAAGTGATTAGCAAATAGATTTTTTTTTTTTTGACTCCCACTGAAATTGAAAATATCATACATCCCATGTATATCCAAAGGGAAGATGAGCATGTGAATGGGATGCGTGTATATCGAGGTTTTATTTTTTATTTCAAATGGATTTTTAACGAAGACGAAAATCGTAAAATCGTCTTTACCCGACCATAGAAATATCACACAGAAAAGGCTTGGTGAACGATTCTGGCTTTCAATCGCCAGAAAAATCGTCGAGTCTCTCTCTCTCCTCCCCTTATTATTATTATCGTCGAGAAGGATTTTATTAAAAATGAAAAATATTGTTTTTACGAGAAAATGATTTATTATTATTATTATAAGATGCCACCAGGGGCTTTGATTAAAAGAAGCAAATCGATACAATAATTACAAGGTGCATGTTGGCAGCCTAGCAACAAGCTGGGCACCCACACCTTTCTGAATAATAATGCCTAAACGATAAGATGCCACCATTCTCCCATTTGTAAACCAGCAAGTCCGCCGGCAGTAATGTGTTCCCACCTGACGTAAAACCCAGTGAAGCTTCTTTCCTGACTGCTACACTATCCCGAAAACAGATATCCATAAATACATCGCGTACCAAATCGTGTCTGAATTTAAGCCCAACTTCGCTAGCGCAATGAAGAGCATGGTCCCCGTATATGTCCATTTCCCTGTTACAACTGGTACAACGACTATCTTTAGTAAAAATAGGGATGTCAAGGCGGTAACAAAGCACACTTCGAAATTGCCTAGGTGCAAGAGGTTGATTTAGCCCACTGATGGGATAGCGAGTAAATAATCCTGAGCGTGCTTCAGTTGGTTACACTGCCATATTACATTGTCACGTGCAGACATCTGGAAAACCGTGGGTATTTGCTTCTCGCAGCTTCAAAATATGTTAATGCCAGTGAATGCATTGAGTACATGGGAGGGGGAGCGTTAACTTCAAAGCTGAGAGAAGAAGGTACAATACCACATACTTGGGCATATGTCCGGAGGGCTTGCTGACAGTTAGGGTTTGGACCTTCAAAAGTGACATTCTTAAAAATGGTATGATGTACAAATTGCGTCTGAAATTGAGATGCTAAGTAGCAGTAATTGACTGTATCAGTCATTGTGTAAATCCCTAGTCAACCGTCCTTGATAGGGAGAGGTTCCAAGCGAAATTGTAAGGGTCCAAAACCAGCCCTAATTGCGTAATAATAGAAGCTCACAGTTGGGGGTCCTTGAGTTTCTTGACAGTATTCATGAGCTGAAGAGTCTTGTCCACTCTTTTCATAACCATATCCTTGAAAAATTGTAAGTCTAAACTCACCGGTTGATCATATTTTTACAGTGATTATAGAAGTGTTAAGTAATATGGTTCGTTCAAGACTTGTGAAGCAGACTTTTTAGACTTTATTTTTATAAATAAAAATAACAAACTCAAATAAAAAGGTGATGTGAATATTGTGGAAAGACTGGGGCTAGGACTCCACCATTGGACGATATTAGTGATTTAATAAAAAAATAATTATGCAACTCAGCATTCAATTTAATTATAATAGTGTTGTCTAGACATGTAGATTTCCAAAAGAATAACTGTTAATCGCAAACATAGAACATCAAAACACTAAAGAAAGCATGCTCTATCAAAAGAAAACACAGCTAACTAATCAAAATCATAAAACCAATTTTTTAGTTCAATGCAAAAATCATAATAGAATTGCTATAATTAATTTAAAATAAAGATATATCACTTTTACCGAAACAACATCTTCCTCCATTGCCCCAAGGATTGGGTTTAGCTCATCATCTTGGAAACTCTCTCAAAATGTTTGTTCATTGCTCAAAAATTGTTTACAAGATGAATAATGGAGAAAAGATACAAAGTAAACGTCAAAGAAAGGAAACTATACTTAGAAACTGTCACAGAAAATAGTCGCTAAGGTTACAATATAAGACACTAAGAAACGACGGTCTTTTAGTGTAGACTGTGCTTCTTCTTCTCTTCCTCTCTGTTGATGAACACAATCACTCTGCAGCGGTTTTGTTTCTCTCCCAAACTCTCGACAGCCCTCTCTATTGCCCCAACTCCTTTTTTATACCTCGAAGCGACAAGAATAATCTCTCATAACTCCACAAAGTCTCCACAGTAAAGGAAAGTTCTTCTCGAGAATAATTTCCTTTTTTTTCCTTCTCTGTATGCGATATCTTCCGGCTAACTCTCCTTATATATCTCCTACACGCTCCTATGTACAGCTAAGCTTCGTAAAACATGTGCAGTACACGTCCCAAATCGCGGTAACTCAGATAAAACCCGTGAAGAGCTTGTGTCCTCTGTTTGCTTCAATCCAACGATGCAGCCCAAGTTTGTCGAAACAAAACACCTTACCACCCCTGTTTACTCAAAACAGGGTGATACCAATCAACAACAGTGATTGAATCTCCTTGATTCTCGCCTGAAATATTCTCATCCAGTCACGAGAGGAAATACACCCCTGTTTCACGAGAAGATCAAGTAACTCCCCTTTTTTATCGTTTTCAAAACGTTTACCTTCCTTGTTTAGTCTTAACAGGGTTATCCCTATCCAATCTTGCGAAAAAATCTCAACAAAATCTTCCAAAACCCAATATAAAAACTTCGCAGAGACACACAACATTTTCCCGCCTTTTTTTCTTCTTTTAAACGATGAAGAAGGGTGCCCCCTATCCTCTGCTGGGGTGCCTGTAGAAATTAGGGTGCCCCTTAGTAATTAAGGTACCCCTTATCCAAAGTGAGGGTCTGAATAGTGGGTGTCCTCCGGAGGTGCCTTTAGCAACTTTTCGAGCTGATTTCTCCAAAAACGTTTATTGCCCAAAAATACCTACAAACACATAAAACATTGTAAATAAATACGAAATCGAGTGCCAACAATATATAGTATTGAGATCAATTTAGACACAAAAATGTGTCTATCAAATACCCTCAAACTTATTATTTGCTAGTCCTCGAGCAAATCTAATATGGATAAATAAAATCCTAACTCACTGTCGCAGGAATCGCGATTGCACTTAGCGTGTGCAAGAAGCCTTTGAACCCCTAGGTTGCCCTAGTGGTCGAGTTATAGTCTCGGGAGGGTTTACAATAGGTGTACCCACAAAACCTTGACTTCTAATTGGTCACAAGTATCCAAAGAGCTATGAGGACATACATATTCTCAACCTATCGCCAAGTGACTAAAATGCCAGAGAAATTAAAGGTATCCGCTTTATAGCTGAATAAAGAAAAGCGGAGACACATCCGCTATACTGCTAGATAAAGAGATATCCGCTACATAACTAGATAAACATTATGAGATGCATCCTCTTTACAACGAGATAAGATTAGGAGAGAGATAAAGATGAGAGGGACATCTGCTACACAGCTGGACAAATTACGTGTGATGAGTTTAACCAGTGCTAGAAAGATCTTGTGCCAGATGGAAGGCGGACTAACAAAGCAACCAATATGCATCTCTCTATGACTCTCTTATAGTGTTCAGTAGAAACAACGTATTCTCCGGCTTCAACTGTTGATGATAAACTCTCGAACCTCGTAGAACCTTGACAATTAACTCTTCTCTTATAGATTTTTACTTCCCTATGGCCTTATTGAACAAAAATCTAACAACAAAATTTAAATGTATGTATCATTTTATTTTTTCAATTTTTATTTTAATTTTTTGATGCAAACACAATAATAACAACACTAATATTTACATGTCCATGAGATAAGGACTTTAACACTTGGATCTTCTTGGTATCATGAACTTCAACAACTTACATCGTTTGATTTTCTTTGCTCTTATAACTTCTTGTAACTAAGTCTTAAACTTTGATTTTGAATTCTGCTCTTCTATTGTTGCTTATAAACCTTAAACGTCTTTAACTTTCTTCATATATTTTGATGTCGCTCCGCTTGTTGACGATGATAAGTTTCTACTGAGAGAGAGTCGTAATCCAGTAACTAAGACTACATTGTGAGGTTGCTTTGTCTTTCTGGAATTTCATTCTGACCGTATTGTCTTTCTATCATGGATGGTTAGGTACATCACGATTACCCTCTAAAAGGTACATGTTCTCTCCTGATTGTCAAAGATCTCTAATGTCTTTTTCTCTAATGTCTCACTAGAATGTTATCCCTAGCAATTCTAATTTCCATCTTTTCGGTGAGAAAAAGTATGTAAACTTAGCTAACCGGATACTATGCGACACTAAAAGTTTCTCCCTTACCCCCCAAACTTAAATCTAACATTGTCCTCAATGTTCTAAAAATAAAATTAAAAGCATGAACAAGGAGAAACTATTACCACTTGAGGGAAAAGAAATAGGAAAGGATATTACCGTATTGCATGAGCGCGGGTGCCTCCCAGAAAATGCTAAATTTAAAATCTTTAGCTAGACATCAAATACCACAAATTGGCTAATCATCTTTCAAAATCATATACCAATAGTCGAAACAATTGTGGGTCCATAAGACCAAATAGAGCTAACACAAATATGAGACAACTGCACTGCTTCAGAAAAATGAAAAGAAGGAGCATGTCCTCATCTAAGGTTTCTGTCAAGACAACCGGGTTTATCTGGGGCACGTAATTGAACTTCATATGTGTGTCTCGATAAATAGATTCATCCGAAAAATGGGTCTCTAATACCTGGGTTACCTCCTGGACAATATCAGGAGGATCGGGTTGCGGAGTCTGAATAGACTCAAGTAATATCTCATACGCATAAGGCTCGAATCCCAAGTTAGGGACTCTAATTAGGGATACGTGAAAATCACAAGAACCATCACTACCCCCAAACTTAGGGTTTTCATTACTCACAGACAAACCTCTAACTATTGCTTGAATTTCCGGATCTTCAGAGTCCTTAAAATACTCAAGAGATTCTTCTAGTTCCCTACCCCCAAACTTAGGGTCATCACTACTCTCAGAAATACCTAAAACTATTGCCTGAATTTTTGGGTCCATAGAATCTTTAAAATACATAAGAGCTTCTTCTAAAGATTGATCACACATCTGATCTAAGAGAATGGTTTCCTCAAAATCATCTAGAGAATCTACCAGTAAAGTGTCAAGCCAATTATCCTGAACTAAATCCTGAACTAAAGTGCTAATCATATTCACTTCTTCTAAATCATCGTTCTCAGAAGGTTGTCTAGTAACATTAAAGACATTTAGTTCAGTGGTCATATTACCAAAGGATATGTTCATAAGCCCAGTCCTACAGTTGATGACAGCGTTAGATGTGGCTAAAAATGGGCGACCTAAAATCACTGGGATTTGACCGCTTGGGTCCTGAACAGGATGGGTGTCTAGAACAACGAAATCCACTGGATAAATAAACTTATTAACCTCAATAAGAACATCCTCTATGACACCATGAGGGACTTTGACAGACCTATCAGCTAATTGTAGTGTCATTTTAGTCGGTTTCAACTTACCGAGACCTAGCTGGGTGTATACATGATACAGGAGTAAGTTTACACTAGCTCCTAAGTCAAGTAAAGCTTTATCGACCATGTGATTACTTGACCAGCTAAAAAGGCTTTCTTTTGGACATTAAGCTTACGCTTTCGTGTACAAAGATCTTTAAAGAACTTGGCATAAGAAGCTTCTAATAACGGAATGTTGATGTTCACCTGCTTAAATGTTTCCATTATCTCGTTGAAAGTCGACTCTTTCTTTGTTGGGGCTAGCAACTGTGGATATGGGGCTCTAGGCACAAAGGTAGTCCTATCAGGAATTTCTTGGGACTCCTTAGGAATTGTTTCAGTTTCCTCAGCTATGGGCTCCTCCTCTTGGGAAGTAGAAGGTGGAACTACAGTATGTCCACTATGCATGTCTACCTTATTGTCTACCATTTTACCACTCCTAAGGGTTGTTATTGAATTCACATGATTTGATGATTTCTCACCAACTAAAGATATTTGATGAACTCCTCTAGGATTGGGTTGTGGTTTACTAGGGAAACTTCCGTTATCTTTGTCACTTAGAGTCTTGGCTATTTGACTAACCTGAAGTTCTAACTTAGCAAGAGTCTGGTCGGTTTTATGTTGAAAATTAACCTGGTTCTTTGTTAACATTTCATGGATCTTTGCTAACATATTAAGAGTTTCTTCTAAAATAGTCATTTTCTTCTCAGAAGGGTTCTCGAACTGGGGTGGATCTAAAGAGTCCTTAGTATAACAAAAACCTGGGGGAGGCTGAGAATTACTAGACTGACCTTGACTCTGGCCCTTAGACCAACAGAAATTTGGATGATTTCTCCAACCAGGGTTATAAGTCTCTTAGAATGGGACAAACCTCTGACGGTTTTCAAACCTAGAGTTGTTATAGAGAGCATGAGCTTGCTCTTCACTAACCTGACCTTCCCAAAACGAGCTATTGGGCTCTGTTCCACAACTAGAGACTTGAGAGGCTCTATTCCTATCAGCATGTTCAACACAAGACCTATGTTTAGACTGACTCAATTCCAAAGCTTCTAACCTTCTAAACAAAGCAGAAAATTTAGCATATGACCCAAAGCTAGTATCCACCATATTAGTGCTACTTCTATTGACCAAGAGTCTTTTAGGGGGTTCAACACAAGTCTCCCACTATTGGGATTTTTCAGCCACTTCTTCTTAAAAAAAAAAAAGCTTCATCAGCAGTTTTATCCTGGAACTTACCTGCACATAAAGACTCGACCATGGCTTTGGTCGAATAGTCTAAACCGTCATAGAGAATTTCAACTAGTTTCATTTTCTCGTAACCATGGTGAGGACACTGGGATAAAAGATCGTTGAATCTTTCTAAAAACCTATAAAGAGATTCTACCTCTTGTTGGATACTGGCACTAATTTTCTTCCTAACAGCTGCAATTTTATGCTTAGGGTAAAACTTAAAATAGAATGCAGCAATAAGTTCCTTCCATGTTTCTATAGACTCGGATGGTAGGTTATGCAGCCAGGTCTTGGTTTTATTTCTCAAGGAGAAGGGGAACATCTTAAGTTTCAATACTTCATCACTAAGGTTTTTTATCTTAATTGCTCCACAAATTTCTTCAAAGTCCCTAATATGAAAGTAAGGGTTTTCATCATCTTTTCCTAAGAATATAGGGATCATCTGAAGAATACCAGGATTCAACTCATAAGTAGCCGTAAAGGCTGGAAATTTGATGCACGATTCCCGGTTGGACCTAGTTGGGTACATGTACTCCTTCAAAGTTGTCATTCTTAGCACAGTTAAAATCCTAGGGCTGAATTCCTCACTAAGACTCAAATTCTTAAAACTGAAGTTTCCAAAAATAGGGTTCTTTAAAGAAGAGTCTTCAAGCTCCCCGTTTACAAGAGAAGAACTTCTAGGATTTTCACTAATCGAACGACCTAGAGCGTCTCTTGTCCAAGCCCGATCTCTAATAACCTCGGGCATACACTAGAAAAAACAAAATTAAAAATAAAAAATCCTAAAAGGAAGGGAAGTTCTAAACAAACACACACAAGGATGACTCCACCAAAGTAAACCTACTGATTTCTAGCAAACAACAAGCATGATGGCTCCCTTAGATTGTTTCTAGACCAGCTCTACTCTTTCGAAAGGCAATTCGTTACAATTTAAGCAAACCTCTCTGGAATCAATCTGAGTTAAAGTAAGTTGAATAAAGACAAGGGAAGCTCAATGGCGCTTTGACACCCAGGCCTCACTGGCAAAACATTCACTTTGGTTACAAGGCGGCACGCTCAACTTACATTAACCATCATGAACTTCGAAGTATGCTTAATAGAGCAACCAATATTTTCCGAACGACTTTCCTATTTAGCTCGTTACCCTATAGGTCTCGTTCTAGTCAAAATTTTAAGATTGGGTTCGCGTTTGGTATCATTTTCCTAAGGCGGGCAAGAAGAGAACGATGATGAAATCCGAACCCTTATCTTGCATGGCCAGGCCTTACCCTTTACTATAAATTAAATCCGTGTTAAGTTCCTCAACATATATGCATACGAAGGAAGACAGTAACCCGCTGACAAGGGATTCGCGGGTGTTTAGATAAACTTACCTCCCGTTCCAGACGGGGGATGAACCGCTTAAGTCGACTCGGGCCACCGACTCCTATGTCAGTGTACGAACCCGAGGGGCCGAGGCAATATCGTAATTGTCGTCCTTCTATGCAAACAATTTATATTTAATTACCCTTCCTTAGGGTTTAAAATAAAAAATAATGTCCCAGTGTCCAGTGTCCAATGTCCAAAAATAAAGTGCAAAAGAAAAGAAAATTTACATAATTAAAAGATATCCTAATACAATTTCTATAAAGAAAATCTAAAAAATCAAATAAAATTCTTTGTCCTTTTTCCATTTCTTTTAGCTTTTATCTTTGACTCCAAGGCTTTTATTCACCAAAGTCTTTTTCTTAATTTCTTTTCGATCCAAACTCCAAACTTGTAGAACAAAGAAAAATACCAAAGAAACGTAAAATAGAACAAAGTAAAAATAAAAATAAATCTAAACTCTAACCTAAAGACAAGTCCGCGTCGGCGGCGCCAAAAATTGATGATATTTTTACAGTGATTGTAGAAGTGGTAAGTAATATGGTTCGTTCAAGACTTGTGAAAGCAGACTTTTTAGACTTTATTTTTATAAATAAAAATAACAAACTCAAATAAAAAGGTGATGTGAATATTGTGGAAAGACTGGGGATAGGACTCCACAATTGGACGATATTAGTGATTTAATAAAACAATAATTATGCAACTCAGCATTCAATTTGATTCTAATAATGTTGCCTAGACATGTAGATTTCCAAAAGAATAACTGTTAATCGCAAGCATAGAACATTAAAACACTAAAGAAAGCATGCTCTATCAAAAGAAAACACAGCTAACTAATCAAAATCATAAAACCAATTTTTTAGTTCAATGCAAAAATCATAATAGAATTGCTATAATTAATTTAAAATAAAGATATATCACTTTTACCGAAACAACAGCTTCCTCCATTGCCCCAAGGATTGGGTTTAGCTCATCATCTTGGAAACTCTCTCAAAATGTTTGTTCATTGCTCAAAAATTGTTTACAAGATGAATAAAGGAGAAACGATACAAAGTAAACGTCAAAGAAAGGAAACTATACTTAGAAACTGTCACAGAAAATAGTCGCTAAGGTTACAATATAAGACACTAAGAAACGACAGTCTTTTAGTGTAGACTGTGCTTCTTCTTCTCTTCCTCTCTGTTGATGAACACAATCACTCTGCAGCGGTTTTGTTTCTCTCCCAAACTCTCGACAGCCCTCTCTATTGCCCCAACTCCTTTTTTATACCTCGAAGCGACAAGAATAATCTCTCATAACTCCGCAAAGTCTCCACAGTAAAGGAAAGTTATTCTCGAGAATAATTTCCTCTTTTTTTTCCTTCTCTGCATGCGATATCTTCCGGCTAACTCTCCTTATATATCTCCTACACGCTCCTATGTACAGCTAAGCTTCGTAAAACATGTGCAGTACATGTCCCAAATCGCAGTAACTCAGATAAAACCCGTGAAGAGCTTGTGTCCTTTGTTTGCTTCAATCCAACGATGCAACCCAAGTTTGTCGAAACAAAACACCTTACCACCCCTGTTTACTCAAAACAGGGTGATACCAATCGACAGCAGTGATTGAATCTCCTTGATTCTCGCCTGAAATCTTCTCATCCAGTCACGAGAGGAAATACACCCCTGTTTCACGAGAAGATCAAGTAACTCCCCTTTTTTATCATTTTCAAAACGTTTACCTTCCTTGTTTAGTCTTAACAGGGTTATCCCTATCCAATCGTGCGAGAAAAACTCAACAAAATCTTCCAAAACCCGGTACAAAAACTTCGCAGAAACACACAACATTTTCCCGCCATTTTTTCTTCTTTTAAACGATGAAGATGGGTGCCCCCTATCCTATGATGGGGTGCCGATAGAAATTAGGGTGCCCCTTAGTAATTAAGGTACCCCTTATCCAAAGTGAGGGTCCGAATAGCGGGTGTCCTCCGGAGGTGTCTTTAGCAAATTTTCGAGCCGATTTCTCCAAAAACGTTTATTGCCCAAAAATACCTACAAACACATAAAACACTGTAAATAAATACGAAATCGAGTGCCAACAATATATAGTATTGAGATCAATTTAGACACAAAAATGTGTCTATCACCGGTCCTCCCAGCAATTTAACACCGGATGAAGGTATACCAATGTTGATAGGAAAGACTTATGGATCAAAGCTTCTGGGATCAGTTGTGGGCCAGAAAACTTCCGTTTTGCTGACATTAAGATGAACCCCCCTGCGAGTACCCTCAATCTGAATGATATTCAATGCTCTAGAGACCTCTAAAGTATCCCCAATGATCGTTCTGTCATCCAAATACCAGGCTTGTAGATCTAAACTACACTGAGAAGCAATGCTCTTCACAGTGGGATGAAGTGTGAGTGTGAAAAGAAATGACCCTATAGGGTCACCCTGCTGCACACCTTGTGCGAATGCTAGAATACTGTCATTGTAATACAACCTGACGGGTCTTGCGTTGCAAAACTCCACCCAACGGGAGATTGTAGGGCAGTGAAGTCGAACCTCACTAATTAGTACAGATCTGTCCACCATATTGAATGCATTAGTGAAGTCGATGAGTAGCATGGAGGTGTCGCTCATATTACCCTTCACTTCCATTAATCTGTTACAAGCATGGAGAATACTTTCACCCCCACAAGGTACTCCTACTCTGAATTGATAATCGCCTAGGTATGTAGACATTTCTTTACCTACCTTGGTGGCAGCAAGCTTTGACACTAGTCTCCTCCAAATGGTACCCACTGCAATGGGTCGAAGACCCCTACCTGGTTTTTGTAAAGGAGTGAGAGGAGCGCTGGCGATGTACTCACTAAGAGCATTTGGGCAGCAACCAGCAAGCCATAGATTGACCACTTTAGTTATTGAGACTAATAACTCATCTGTAACTGCACTAGCCACACCACTCATCGCATCAAGGAGATGCTGAGCTCTTAGACCGTCTCTTCCACAAGATGTACCCTTGGGAAAGCTTTTTATAGCTTTAATAACTAGCCATGCATCCACTGTGATTGCGTCACAAGAAATGTCTTTGGCAGGAATGGTTGGTGGTAAGGGTCCTGGGTGTTTTTGCATGAATTCAGTGAGTGTTTCCTCATTACAAGGAGCAATGCCACTAGATGAGAGCACTCTTACGGCAGCAGTATAGTCCCATATGATAATTTCTTTCTACAAGCTTCAAGGTTGGCTATGTCTTGCATTTTCTTGCATTTTCTTTCTTTTTGGCTTGCTGAGTTGCCTGCGTTTGGGTTGTTTAAACAATTTGTTGAGTAGAGTAACGCAGCCATTGTGTTCTCACCAGTCAAGCAAGGCCTGGTTGATGGATGTGATTTGAAGCTTTTTTATGGCACCAGATCGTTCCTCGGAAGAATTCTTTGGGATCTAGAGGTTAAGAGTGCAGATAGGAAGGAGCGGTAATTTAATCCATGATGAAATCTCCTTAGGGTTGAGTATAACCAGATATAAGCAGGATTTTAGGGTCCTAGAAAAATTCAACCTGCAAGGTGGTGGTATACTTGCAATGGTGTTGAATTTCCTTTGAAAGACCTCATTAAGCGTCTCTAGAGAAAGAGACCTAGAATTAATCTCTACAAAAGTGGTTGTGAGTTCGCTGATGGGAGCACTAGGTTTTGCTATATCGGAAATTAGATAATATACATACCTGCCATTATATGGCCATGGGACGACCAGATTATTATGTTTGCATGATTTCTTCCAAGCATGTAGAATCATGCAGTGACTGCATAGCCAGCAGTGTAGTTGATTTGAAACCTCCTCCCATGCAATATATAAACTCTTATCTGAACTCGACCTATCACGCATTGTTATTTAGCGTCGTCATTAGGGAAATGCCTGTCTGTAAGGTGTCTCTGAAAAGAACTGCGGACATATCCTCTTCCATTAACCCCGTTGTTGCAGTCGTCAAAGTTCCTAAAAGGGCAATGAATACGATCACCCTATTTAGATGGTCTCGTTATCAGGATGTGAGGAGACTCTGAAGGACATGTTGTTAAATTGGGTGATGCAGCAGGACGGGGTGTTGAGGATAAAGGGCATGAACGAGTTCTTGGCATGATAACTACCTGGAACTGCAATAACTACCTTAAGGTTTTGAAGAATTGCAGGTGTAAGTGGCACCATTCGAAAGATCGTAACAAGGGGAATTGAAAGAAGAAGGTTTGATGGAAAACCGTTGAGGAATTCCAGAGATTTGGCTGGAAACGATTCTCAAATTTTCGGTCGCCTGAAAAGTCGCCCGGACTCTCTCTCTCTCTTCACCCTTATTATTATTATTATTATTATTATTATTATTATTATTATTGGGACGACCTTTTATTATTATTATTATTAAATGGTACCACTGAGGGCATTTTATTAAGAAACAATCGATGACAGTTTACAGTGAATTGGTGGGTAGCCTAGCCACAAGCTGGGCACCGACACCTTTCTGAATTACAATGCCTAATCTGTGAAAGAGTGAACCGCTAATCTTATAATTTATATCATGACTATATATGCAGTTCCTCAGTCTCTTCATAAATGTAATCATATCATCACCTAAAACACCTAAGGTAGAGAAAGCTAACACCCCGAAACCATAGCCATGAGTAGAACATAGGTCCAAATATTTGGTGTGTTTATGTGCGATGGCATCTTTGATAGCATAACTAGGAGTGACATTGCGGGGTCTTGCACTAGTGAAGGGTGAGACACCAGTCACGTCAAAGCATACGTCTTTACCATCTACCCAGTTATACACGAGAATACCGGCGGGTTTTGGAGCCCTACCCTTTGAGAGAAACCCCAGTGAAACATCTTTTCGTGCAGCAACTCTAGATTTATAACACATATCGGAGATGACATCCCTGACCATATCATGCCGAAATTTGAGGTACATCTTTAGCGCAATGTAACGCGTGATCGCCGAAAATGTCCATATCTCTATGGACTGGAACATGAACTACCTTCCTCAAACAAAGGAATGCCGAAGCGATATTGCAAGATGGATCGGAACTGCCTAGGCCCAACATATTGGTTCAGCCCATCTATAGGAACAACCTTGAGAAAGTCCATAGCGTAGTTGCATCTATTAAACTGCCACAAAGTAACATCTATCTCCGATAAAGTAAAAAAAGTGGGCAATTTCTCTGTAACGACACCAAAGTAAGTAGCTGCCAAGGACTTCATGAAGTATGGGGCAGCGTCGTTGATGTCAAAGTTAGAGGAAGATAGACCACAGACTTGTGTAAAGGATTGCAAGGTGAGCTGATATTTGAGGCTTGGATCTGAAGATGTTTGAACCTGTAGGATTGAGTCTTGAAGTTGTCGTGTTTGAGCGTATGAAGCTATGTAACAATACTGTCCGGTATCTACCATTGTATAAACTCCAAGGACGCCGTACTTAATAGGCAAGGTGGCTAAGCGTTGCTGTAACAGGCCAAAGCCATCCCCATCACCAACAATTATCCGACAGAGGTATTGCAGCAGGTGTTGATCAAATATGGAAGTCGCAGCCTGTAGAGCAGTGGGGCTTGTAGTTCTGAGTGTGAATATAGCTTAATACTCATGCGCAGTTGCGTAAAAGAAGTAACTCACATTGTGGGTATTTAAGTAATATTTTACACATAGGAACTTAGTATCTAGGCTGACAGGTCCCCCGAGGAGCTTGACATCATCTTGAGGCTTGCCAATATTAGCTGGGAAAACAGTATCTCTTCTAGGATCGAAGACAGGCCAGAATACCTCGGTTTTAGTAATATTTAAGAACAATCCCCTATTAGGACCCTCAACTTGAAGAATCTGTAGTGCTTTAGCTACTTCCATAGTGTCACCTGCAATGGTGCCATCATCCAAATACCACGCATGTAGATCTGGCGTGCATGACTCGGAAATCTTAGACACAACAGGATGTAATGTTAAGGCAAACAAGAGGGGACCGAGTGGGTCGCCCTGTTGCACACCTTGTGCCGATGAAAGTATATCATCATGGTAATAGAGTCTTGCTGGTGAAGAGTAACAGAACTCGACCCATCGAGCAATATTAGGGCAATGCGTTCTTACCTCTCTAATCATTGCATACCTATCAACCAAATTGAAGGCATTAGAGAAGTCTACCAGCAACATGGTGTGAGTTTCTAGAACACCTTTAAGTTCTAATAGTTTGTTAGCAGCATGCAGGATACCTTCGCTTCCACATGGAACACCAACTCCGAACTGGAGGGTTCCTAAATATGCAACAATATCTTTACAGGAAGCAGTTGCAGTGAGTTTGGAGCATAGCCTCCTCCAATTGGTACCCACAGCGATGGGCCTAAGACCACCAGCTGGTTTAAGGAGAGGAGTCAATGGAGCACTTGTAATTTATTCTCCAAAGACATGAGGGCAACTGCCAGCAAGCCAGAGATTCACAACTCCAGCAATTGAGTGTAGAATATCTTCATAAACTGTGGAGGCAGCACCACTTAGGGAGTCTAATAGATGTTGTGCCCTAAGGCCATCTCTTCCACAAGATGTGCCTTTGGGAAAACTTTTTATTGCATATAGAACAACCCTGGAGTCTACCGATAAAGTCGGTGTTGATATGCTATCTACGGGAATAGAAGGTGGTGGCGCAGGTGGGTGTTTCAGCATAAGGTTCTGTAATGTGTCTGGCATAGAGGGTGCAATTCCATCTGAAGATAAGACACGTATAGCTGTTGTATAATGCCCGTATACACACTTGTAGATTAACATTTTCTTTCTTCTTCTTCTTACTGCTAGCTGGCTTATGTTTGGCATTCTCCTTAGAGAGACTGAGCATTTTTTGTGTCAGGTTAAAACACCCAAGCAAGCAAAGCTTGGTTGATAGCAGCAATTTGCAACTTCTTTCTTATGTCTGAGCGTTCTTCAGTAGTACACTTAGGTACATATAGATTCAAGGTACACACAGGCAATAACAGAAGTTTAAACCAAGCAATCAAATCAGAAGGTTTAGCAAGCACCTGATCCAAGGCCGCCTTTAGGTTTCGATAAAAAAGGAGTCTACATGGTGGAGGGATACTTACCACTGTAGTAATTCGTTTCTAAAAAATAGTGTTGAGTAATTCCACCGTAAGACCATTATCACTATCAACTTCTACATTTTTAGTCACCGGGTTGTCACCTGTGTTGGGGTTGGCTGTGGGTTTGTCCACACCATGAATCAAGAAATCAGCACCAACTCCATTGAATGGCCTGGGTATTATATCACCAGGATGTGGACATGGCTTCCTCCATGCATGACAGCGTAAACATTTAATACACAACCACATTTGCATGTCAGATAAACAACTTTCCCATGCAGTGAAGTAGGCAATGTCAGTACGAATTCGTTCTCTGCAAATATCTTTGTCACTATCATTGGGGAAGTGTTTATCCTTCACATGATGATAGGAAATGTCAGGCAATGTAATAATATAATAATTATTATTATTATTATCAATTGCCACCAGAGGCTTCTATTAAAAAAAAAGTATTACACAGGGACGTCAGGGAGTCTAGCTACAAGCTGAGCACCACGTATTTTTGAATAATAATACTAAGCCTATAAAAGAGAGAACCGCCAACTTTGTTTTTGATGTCGTGACTTGGCAGGCAATTCTTCAATCTCTTGAGAAAAACAATTACATCCTTTCCTAGTTCACCTTAGGTGGATGCGACAAAAACACCAAATTTGTATCCATGAGTCGTACACTTGGTTAGGTACTTATTTCGTTTGCAAGTGATAGCCGCAGAGATTGCTTGGCCAAGTATAAAGTTACCAGTCCATGTGAAAGGTGAAACCACTATGACATCAAAACAAGTGTCTTTCCCATTTTCCCAGTTGTAGACGAGTATGTCCGCAGGTCTTAGAGTTGTTCCATCTGATAAAAAAATCAATGTGGCTTATTTTTTAGCTGCAACTCCCGCCTTGTAGCACATGTCAGCTAACATATCGAACCAAGTCGTGCCTGAATTTTAAACCCGCATCGCTCGCGAAATGAAGGGCATGGTCACCATAGATATCCATGTCCCTGCCACAACAAGAACAGATGTTGTCTCTTTCAAAAAGAGTGATGCCCAACCGGTATTGTAGAATGAACCTAAATTGACGAGGCCCAGTGCTTTGGTTTAGACCATCTATGGGTAATGCCTTCAAGAAATCTTGTACATGGTCTATCTTACTACACTGCCACAAAAAGGAGTCCCGAGCAGACATGGAGAAGTTGTTGGGTAAATCTCTTTTAATAGCGTCAAAATACAAATCTGCCATTGATTGCATTGGATGGGGGGAAGTGTCCGTGACTCTGAAGGTGGAAGAATATATACCACAAACTTGAAAATATTTGTAAAAAACTTGCTGAAAAATGTAACTTGGCTCTGAAACATCAACGGACTTCAGGTACCCTGTAAAGTGTGTGTCCGAATGCAGGAAGCCAGATAACAATAGTGAACTGTGTCATTCATAGTTGAAAATACGAGGGTACCCAAATACGCCACAATATTTTTGTTAACGAGGAAAACTGCAAATGAAGAAAAACCCCGGGACCTAATCCAGAATTGAATACTCTCAGAATTAAGCCGCTATACAAAATCTACACCAACTTCGTATAGTTGATAGCAAGCAACTACCCCTAGTTCACTTAGTTTCCTCAGTATCCCTGCGCTTCCGACTTCGAGAGTCACGCACTGGTACAATTCCTTTGGATCGTATTCCAAATAGTAAAGGAACAACAAATATGTTTGGTAACAACTCTATTGATTCTTTTCAAGATAAAGATATCTCAACTCATACGCAAAGGCTTTTCCATTTAATCTAATAAACTCATTTTCCTGGTTAGATCAATCTAACTTTAACTATCAAAATAGTCAAGTCTAGATTCGCAATCAATCAATGTAATTCTCAAAGAGAAACTATAAAGCGATGCCGATCTCACGCAACTAATCAATCAAATAAATCTGAATCAAGTTGGATCCCAGCCGATCAAGGTTTGTGCACACAACAAGATACGAAAACCAATAAGAAATCCTCTTCGTCTTCAAATCTTCTTTATCTTCAAATAACCTGCACAACACCACTTGATTCTCTTGTGATCAATCACACACAGAATGGAGTCTGTTAACAATGGATTATCACAAGATGTCTTTAGATCTAGTAAAAATTCTAAAGATCCCGTCGATGCTTCGATCTAGTTTGAATGAATCTTATATCAGAAAAGAAGATTCCCAAGAATAAACAAACTAGGTGCAATCAAAGTTTCAACAACCGTTAGTCAATCAAATCAATCGAAAACTAATAACACTGCAATTATCTAGTTTCCCACAAACGGTACTCGTAGAGCTTCTTGATCCCACAGAAGTCTTTAAACGAGCGGTCGTAAGAGATTTCACCTAATTAGGATACTTTCCTCTCCGATTAGACGGCTCCACCATAAACAACAAGAAATGAAGTTTGCCTGGCTCTTAGGATAGTTTGCTAGAAATGCAAACTTAAGTATTTATAGACCAAGGATGTTTCGACATCAAGGAATTTCCAAAACCAAAAATATTCTCAAGATATATGCAATGAATGGCAAAATTCGGTTTTCCTAATTCTAATAAATGCTTCTCCAATTAATATTTCCGAAATCTCTCAATAGAAAATCTCCAATTAGTAAATGCACATTACTAATTTTTATTCTCTAGATATATGCATTTAATTGTTGGTAATTAAAGCATATAAAACCAAAAACCTTAATTAAAAGATTCTTAATTTATTGCGGCATAGGATCTCCTTGAGTACTAAGGAATATCTTTGAACAATAAATGATAAGAGTTATTGTACGTGTTCAAAGTATGTTGACATCTTTTCACTGTAAATCCTTATTTCATATTTACATGGATTTACATTCTTGGAATCGGTTATACCACACTTCCAAACAAGTTTAGAAGTGGTTGACCTGTATTCCAAGATTACAATGTGATTGATCAAATACCAAATCACATACATGGGTTCAATCGGTTCTACCAATCACTAGGATCGGTTATACCTTACTATGGAAATATTTGTGATCGGTCGCACCAGTCACTAGGATCGGTTACACCAGTTACATGGATCGGTTCCATATTCCCATGGTATTGCTTGTGATCGGTCACACCAGTTACCAGGAATGGTTACACCAGTTACCAGGAATGGTTACCAATTACAAGGATCAATTACACAACACTTGTGATCAGTCATACCAATTACTAGGATCAGTTACACCAATTACAATGATCGATCATACCATCACATGGTGATTACTTAGGATCGGTTGCAGCAATTAATAAAAACCATTCACACTAAATCAGAAGTCAGGCATTGTGATTAGTTATACCAAGATACATAACCAATGTTAAGATCGGTTCTACAATATCACACATATTGGTCATCCAAAGATTTGCAATGAATAGCCGAACAAAAAAGCCTAATGATTTCCCTTTCGATTCACGAAACAAGTTCATGAATGTACTTCCTTTAAAAGAATGTAAAATATTGTTTCTTAGGATGAAATCTTCACCATAACTCATTCACATAATCATAACAATATATACAAGATTTGTCGATGCCATATTTACGAAGTTCAAAAGATAAGCGTTATACTCCGTAGTCTAATTCCCTAATACTATGATCATACAAATATGACCATGTCATATCACTAGAGTATTATACAATATGTACAGTATATACAGCTTCGTAGTTATGTTTTCAATATAGCACGACTTGAAAGATACGTCAGGAATGAAACAGTTCAAGTCAATATTACTAACCTCAAAGTGGAAGGATGATGTCGTCATTGTAGTTCACTAATTCTTCACATTCTTCAGGTCTTCGGAGTAATACTTGTATGTCTTAAAATTCCTAGACTTTGTAGTCTAACCTAAACGAAGTTGACTCTAGTATTTAATCAAGCGACTTTAGATGAGTTTTGACACACTAAAATATGACAACCAAACTTGACATACCAACGCTTGGTGAGTTCAACCGTGCTATGCTCTAACAAAAGCTTTTACTCACCCTAAAGGTAAGCTAGGTAATTATTCAATCCGAACATCTTTGTTATTCCCCTTTTTGTAGTCAAAGATACTACAACAGCAATATGATATGTTTCTCCCCCTTACTCTTTCGTTAGATTAAACGTTTAAGCACAATTGTCCTTTCCTTAGTGATTGCAAATCACTTGTTTACTCCATATATTTCTATAGCGCCCCCAAAGCTAGCAGCTGACTAATCTAAGAGATTAACTAAATAAAGAGGCACTAAAAATCTAAATCTTATATTTAAGCAATCAATTAAGAAATCTTCTACAACACTTAACCCAAAAACTAGCACCGCTCTGAAACATATATATACAAGAACTCCTCTCAAATGATACATATATAATATTCATTTGATTTATAAATAAAATATGCAACATAATAAACATAGCCGAAGTTAACCAACTAACATACTCAACTCCTCGAAGCTTCCGTTGCGCAACTCTGATCTGTCTCTGAAACTGAAAGTGGGAATGGGTGAGCACATCATCCCTAAAAAGGGTGCCCAGTAGAAATAACATTTAACTTTCAAGTAATCACTTAAATTATTTGAAAAACAATACATGCTTTTCCTAAACATTAAAAGAAAACCAATTCACAAAAATAAACAATCATGTATATGGAACTAACTCCTTCTTCAAACAATGTATAATATTCGTGCTAACCACACTCATTAGTAATATTACGGTGTATCGCCCTAGCCATAGTGCATATAAGCTGAAAGTAAGTAGGTATAAATAAAGGAGCAGTATCCTATATACCACAGATGGGAATTCTTAGTTCCCAGGCAATCAAATGGAAATTCTTATTTCCCATATATTCATAAAGACAAACAAAGCATTACAATTCCTTTCCAGGAAATGGAAAGATTAAAAGAAACAACAGTACTTTCGGAATTTTAAATAAAATAATGCATGGAATACACAATCAGACAACGCATGAATTTGTTAACATAAACTTTTGTAAAAGAAAACAACAATAATCACAAAAATAGCTAAATGTAAATTCCCACCTCTTTTGATGACAATCCACGCCTACCTCGAGATCCATGATCCACCAGTTCATCATTTGAATCGATCGTTGTTAATATAGACTAACTGTTAATCACGCAAGAAGTCTAAGAATCTAACCAAAATGGTTCTTACAAGAATCATACAAGTCTATCTAATGGTTTTAAGTCCATTTATGACTTTACACCTTTTCATTCTCTATCTTTAACATAGCTAAGGTTTACTAATTCAATTAGGTTGATTCTATAGTCAATTAAATAAGTCTTATGAATATCTACAACTTTGTAGGAGAAGTCAAAGGCTAATTCGGACCATAAGAGTCCAATTCATGTACAATAGGAAAACTGGCTCTAAGCCCAAGTCCACTAAACATGCCCATTAAACCAAGGTTCAGTCCATCTGGTTCAACTAACGGTCAAGCTAACAGTCAACAGGTCTCTAACAGTCAACGGTAGTCAAAGTCAAGTCTATAGTCCACTGGTCAACTAACGGTCAACGATAATGGTCAAAAGAGTCAACTAACAATAAACGTCAATCAACATAGTCAATGTCAGGTCAAGTCTAAAGTCAAAGGGTTAACTGAGTCAATTCCGGGTTAAACCGATTCAACTCAGTCAGATGGTCTGAGTCAGGTAAGTCAGCTACACTGATTGGGATGACTATCAGGTATACTTCTATTGTAAACAAACTTTAACTCTATTTCTTACATTCTCATCTTCTTATTTAACATTCAATATCAATTCATTCATTCTTAAATAAACTTAAAATTTCATTTACAAAACAAACTAAGATTACCTGCAATTGCAGTAGTTGCAAGCTTTTCAACAATCTAACCTTTCTTCATCCTACCAAACTTATTCTCAGTTCAACTTACTCTTTCAACTCAACATACAACAATGCTCTACACCACCATTAATTCTATGGTCTTCCACCACTTCAACCCAACAACTACAATCACCTGTAATCTCAACTCAATATCCCCTGCCACTTCAACAACACCAAATCTTCCCTGCATTCTACAACACCACGGTAGCAGCAACATCACCACTACTACCTGTAATCTTTATTCATTCAACCATTCGACATTTACTCATTCACTACACAGCAACCCAACGGAATCTCAACTCCACCTTCATTTCAATCCATGCAATTCAAGACTACACCATCACCAACACTAATTCAGCAACATCTCAATTCCATGAAACAACACCATCTGCACCACTGTAACACACAACACAATTCCAAATCTCAACCATTGTTCTGTATCCAACAGTTACAAGCGTACACCACCAATTACAGTTCTAACTCCAAGAAATTTTAACTCAAACATCCCTACACAACATATCTCAGCTCATATTAACTCTGCACTTCAAATACCCATTCTAAAACAATCTCAGAATAGTTCCTATGGAATGAACAAAAGTTTGTTCATTTTGATCCTACTATTGACTCAACAAACATGAAAAATGGATGTTCAAACCAACAAATTTGTTGGTTTGTTCATTGAGTTGGAGGATGTAGCGAGCGTATGATGATAGGCCGGGTGAGCGTCGCTCAAGCGCTGGCGTTTGAGCCAAAAGCGCCGGCGCTTTACTTTCCAACGCGAGCTCTTAATTAAAGTGCCAGAGCTTGTCCTCCCAGCGCCGCGTTTTTCATACAAGCGCCAACGGCTAAATCTGGACGGCTGAAAACTCTTATGATCTGACGGCTATAATTTTTGAGTTCTATAAATACACTTCATTTCAACTCCAAATTCACACATTCTTCACTCTCAAATCATCTACAAAAATGCCTCCCAGAGTTCGTGGTATTAGATACACTCAATAAGAGGATTTAGCTATCTGCAGAGCCTACGTTTTTCACTCACAAGATGTTGCCGATACCGGTATGAATGTATCCCAATCGACATTCTGGGAGAAAGTTTTTGAAATGTTCGCTGTTGAAACGATGAACATTAATGGGCGTGATTGTCACGGATTGGCACATCGTTTTAGTGTAATTAGTTGTAATGTATTGGAGTTCGTCGCTCAACTAATGGAGAATCACAAAAATAAGCTCAACGGTGAAGCCGAACATGAAATGGAACCCAGAACTCTAGCGATGTGGCCAGCATCTCACCATGGTCGTCGTTTCGACTTCCATTCTTGTTTCAACATTCTTAGGGTGCTCATCAAATATGATCCCTACATCGCCCTAGGAATTCCACCACCCGCACAACCCGCCGAGAATTGACGCATATGTAGTAGTTGTTTTAATCTAATGTATTTTTTTTATTCTCATGTATGATGTGGTTGTTCAATGCAGTATATTTTTATTTATGAGATTGATGGTGCAGTGTTTAATCGAGGAAAAATTTAAATTACTTATGATATTGATGGTGCAAATGTGAAGACATCCACATGTTTGATTTTAGATAATCATAATAACACAAAATAAACAACAAACTAAATAATATTATACCATAGTGAATCGATTTGTCCTTCAACTTCAATCATCCCACTCCACCAAAAAACACTTAGGACATTCCCAGAAATGCCTTCCATATGTGTCTTCTTCATAAGAAGTCCGCAAATGCATAAAAGTCTTGTAATCGGGCTTTGAGCATCCACTGATTCTCTGTGGACAATGTTTGTATTCGTGTTCTCCATATCCACAATGCTTGCAGTGTAATAACTCCTTCTTCAATTTGGCTTTAAGTTTGAAGTTTCTGCAGAGTGTTGCAATCTTTTCTTCTTCTTCTTTTTTAATCTTCATAGCATCATCCAACATATGTGGTTCCTCTGGACAGTTGGGATCTTGACATTGCAAATACCTGAGCTTTTCCGGTTGTGATTCAATCACCATTCTGATGCGCAAAAAACCTTCCCGTGGACACTTTGAATACATCAAAGGGCATTGCATAAGAATTTGGTTATCAATGAAACATAATGGACAAACCTCTTTTGCTTCGACACATAATATTTGCTTCGCTTTTCCTTTAGAAAAAATGGTGGATGTGGAGAAAGAAATCTGTTGGTTTGGTTGAGAGGCCATCCCTAGTGTTGTATTTATAACAAAAAATACGCGTTGGTAATTCAAACGGGCGGTTTTAGTAAAATCACGCGGTTTTACTACAAACGCCAACTGTAATTCAAACGGGCGCTTAAAGGAAAGCCGCGCGTTTATACTACAAACGCCAACGGCTAAATTTCCAACGGTTCGATTTTCTTTCTCGATCTATAAATTTCATTCTTCCCATCTCAAAAAATCACATCTTCTTCTTCTTCTTTTCTTAAACTCTTAATCTCTCTCACTCTCCATAAATGTCTGTTAGAAATCGTGGTCCCAAGTTTACTGAAGAAGAGGTTATAACTATATGCAAAGCATATTTTTTCCATAGGGTAATCACTGGTATGGGCTTTCAAGACACTGTGTATAATTGGGAGAATGTTTTTTCAATGTTCGTCTCACTGACGGGAAACCCAGGAAACCGAGATGCTCGTCGATTGCGTGCTCGTTTTAAATCTATTAGGCTTGCAGTCCAGCCATTTCTTGCTCTGCTAATGGAAATTGATCGAGAAAAGTTCATCGGTGTAACTGAAGATGAAGTGATCCAAACAGCTCTTGATAATTGGGAGGAAGCTCGCGGTAAACCTTTTCATTATGAAGCGTGTTTCAGAATTCTTAAAGATGGTCCATCTCAAGCACATCGTTACTGCACTCGAATGCCTCTACCGGTCTTTACAATGTAAGAAGATGTTACTCTTGTTCGATGTTGGTTACATCGTATTATGAGACCAATGAACAGTGACCATTTCTGGGAAAGAGTATTGGGACATTTTGTAGCATCGCGGAACGAAACCATAAAAAACAGTAAGATCCTAGAACTAAGAATTGCATTCATCACTAAGGAAGTCAAACATTATACAGAAGTTTTGTGGATGGTTCACCGTAGTTATTCTGGATCATCTAACGAAGAACTGGTGAGTATCTTACCTTTGTCCTCACTGATCAACTGCATCATAAATATCTGAACTTGTTGTTTATTTGTTTTACAGAAAACCATCGCTCAGACCAAGTTTACTGAAGAAAGCGGAAGAGAGTTTCAGCATTTTGAATGTTATGAACTCTACAAAGAGAATGTCGCTGGATTTGATGTTTTTGTTGTGGTTTATTAAAATGTAGTTTGATGTTATTTGCAAGTTTAAATTGTAATAAGTTTCGCTTAATCTAAAGTGGAAAACTCTATTTTAAAATCTAAATATTTTCATTCATCGATGCCAATTCTTTTACAAGATATAAACTTAGGCAATAATAAAAAGTACTAAACAACTTCAATAAAAATCGAGTACAAGTTTTTGCCTCCTGTTTATCTTCATTTGACGTATCTTCCATTCAACGCGCTCTTTGACAGTTTCGCCTTTGTTTTTGAATTTTTTGTTGTTAACTTTCAAAACTGGAGCTCTTCTTTGCCTTTTAGCGGAACATTTTCTTGGAGCAACTTCAAAAACTTGCACTTCCCTCTTACAATTTTCAATTTTTTTAAAACTCCCACATATCTTAGAAACAACAGCTTCAAGTTTTGCATCCAAAAAAGTGTGTTGCCTTTTCAGCCATTGAGAAATAGATTTTAGAAGAGAAAATTCAAGAAGTGAATTTTGGTGTGAGTGAATTGTTTGAAATTGATGGTAATTTATAGAGGTAAAAAGTGAATTTTGAATTTTAAAAAACTACCCGTTGGCGTTTTTGCTACCAACGTCAGCGTCATAGGTTCAAGTGCGGCGTTGAAGCTTTGAGCTCCAGCGCTTGTCCTTCCAACGCCGGCGCTTTACCTACAATCTTCAGTGTTTGGCTGTCGCTCGCGCGCTTAGCTATCTAACGCCCAGTGCTTTACCATAGTGGAAAAACCAGTTTGGCCATCCACCTGGCTCAACAAAAATATGGGTTTGTTCATTCCCATAGGAATTGCCTTCACTATCAACTTCATGAACAACCACAGTTCCATCACAAACCAACCCTGTCCATCTCAATCTTATTCAATAACTACTCATAATCTCAATGATAGAAATAAATATCTTTACTAGGTTTACTGAGAAAGACAGTTACCTCAAATTAGCCTTGTTGAAGAATTTGAAATCAAGCTCTTGTTCTCCTTGATTTAGTACAGCAAATCATCACAAACTCATCAATTATCCAACAGTTCAACTGAAACCCTATTTCTTCAATTCCCAATTATAGTTCTGCTTTGAAATCTAATTCTCAAATCAACACCACAAACTTCTTCTTCACGACCTATTCCTAAAACCCATCCTTAATTTCATCTTCTAACTCATTCTTTGAATCAAACTCAAAAACCCTAATTTACCTCTTTCTCAATTGAATTTCAATTCTTCTATCTCTGTACCTTCCAAATTAAACCTCTCTTCCAAAACTACAACCGATTCAATCATGGCAGAAACCCTAGTTCTTCAATTCAATCATCAGAACAACTCAACAACTCCAATTAACATCAACCCTCTTAATCTTCATCCACCTACAGCCCGATTAATCCATCAATTCACCTATAGAGTCAAATTCATTCTCAAGACCCTAATTTCAGTTACAACAGCATCAACTTCTTCTTCTCCAGAGCTCAATTAACATCAACACCACCACCAACAAACATCCCCAAATGTATTCCCATGAGTCTCTCTTCAATTTCACAAACTCTTCTCACAAAAACACGAGCAAAGAAGAACAGGAGAAGGAGAGGAAGAAAGAAGAAGAATGGAGAAGAAAGAAGAAAAAGAAAAGAGAATGAGAGTTATCCTCTCGATACAGGTAGATAAGGCCGACCAATATTATTAAGGCATCCAGAAAATTGATACGGACAGCCAAGCGGTTTGAAATAAAAATGACTATTTTTCCCTTCAACTATTCTGATGAAATCTTCTTTATATGATATCCGAATGACACGTTCGAGTAGTCTAATTTGCATAACTTTTCGAGATCTATCTAGTGATACTAGTTTCGTATCTAAATCGTTGTTAGATTAATTTCTATTAATTAACGTTCGTGTTAAACTAATCGAGTTATTAGCGGCTAAGACGTCTTTTGACTAGTCTAATAGCGTTGACGAGCTTGAGGGTCTTTACAATTTCTCCCCCTTTTTGTCACAAAATGACAAAGGTTCGAGCAAATAAAAGACAAACCGAAAGGATCTTACAAATCTAAAAGACTTGTAAACAACCTATAAGAGTCAAGCACGAAGGTTTCACATACCACTTTAGATAGCCAATATTAAAACCGAAAGTACAAAGTAATTTTGTTTCAATATGTTATCAACCAAACAATTGCCTGAAGCAATTTTCCCTAATAGTTTAACAAATCGACTAAGAAACTTAATTCCCTTGTTAAACCGATTGCGTATGTGCAATCGCTTATTTCGATAAGACCAAAATAAAGATCAATATTAACTTTATTTTTCTCATCAGGCTCTAATTATTCAGACAATAACTTAGACCTTTATCTTTAGACAAGACAAACATTAGGTTAGTTAACTAGTTTTTTTTTTTGTCAAGGCATTCGATTAGACTTGAATAACCGAATCCTCCAATTTGATAAGTCTAACTAAGATCATAATTAACTTAGTTTCTCTTATCTGGAATCAATTTGGACTAAACAAATGATCCTGTATTTTGTTAAGCCATAAACAATACACACAAACCAAAATAAATTGACTTGCACAGTTATTTTCTTAAACGGAAGCAATTGAAACAATCATAGACATTATAGCACCAGAATTGCACCGAATTTCGTTAAGCAAAAACACTTGATACCCAACAATAAAGAAGATACCCAACAATAAGTCAAATAAATCGACACAGTTTTTCTTAACCGGAAACAATTGAATCACACACACACACATCCATGCACAATAATGGAACATATCAATTGTACCGAAATTTTGTAAAGCAAAAGCAAAATATATGCAACATAAACAGGCTTTTCTTAAACAGGAAAACGATTAACTAACAAATTCGTTACCTCAAATTCCGCAGCCTCTTCTCCCCAAAAAGATATATCATTAAGCGCAAGTTCAAATAAGAACTCTCCCCTAGGATGATGTCATCCTCTCGTAAGAACAAAATAACAACAACAAAAGCAACCTTTACCAGAGAAAGGTTGAAATGGTATTAACTAATGCGTGCCAATAGCAAAAGTTGAAAACCCGAAACACATATGTTATGCTAAACACAACTCATGTAAACATAAATTGATTCAACATATTGTGACTTTTCACATATGAGTTTCAATCGGAACACCTTATGATCCTTTGATAAAGCCTACCAACATGGGCTAGAACTTAATCCCGCTAAATCAAAAAGCCACACAAACCATAAGGGTCACATCATATTAGATTGAATATTAAGGTTAAAGAATACGAAAATCAGACATCTCATAAACCGAATACATATAGCAAAAATATAAACATTCATTCACAGGCTATGTAATCGGTAACTATCACAAGAAAATTTATAAAATAATAATTTTATTCATAAATAATGATAGTTTTTATTCAAAAATATACCTTATACAATAATTTGAGTAAATCAAAACATTGATGTCTATTTTATGGATCAAGTATTACAGCATATAACTTAATCCCTGGTGGTGCTCTGATTGTTCACTGAGGTTTATTCAGTGTTCAAACCTTTGAAGCATGTCTCGAGAGACTTGTCAGCAACCACCTCTTGTTTTTCAAGCTTTTCAACTTGTTTTTTCATGTCTGCAAGATCAACTTTTGTTTCATCAATCCTATCCTTCAGCCAATCTTGATTTTGAACCGTCATTATGAGATTGGTTCTTAGTTCTTCAAAATCATGGATATAGTTAACCATACGATCAGAAAGTATCCACTTTGTTTCTTTTGGATCTTGAAGGTTATAGGCCAACAGACATGACTCATCTTGGGATCCAGTAGAACTATCAGATTTATAATCAGACATGATTTTCGATATGATCTTCTTCTTCCTTTCTGTATTGATTCCTTGACAATCCTTATGTGACGGACCAGAGAATTTTTGCTCCCAACGGGTCGGGTTACGACCCGCCAGGCAAGCTCCGAATCTATGGTACGCCATTCGAGAAACCAGACTTCTACATTTTTCGGATTCTCCGAGCATATGTCCCATACCATAATACGAAAAACCGACAAGCACAAGGGTCACCGAATCTAATTTCAATCTTTATACTGTGATGATACATTGTATCTCTCGAATACTAGTCAACATTGCCCAATTTCCAATAGAGGAATGGCCAGTTGCCAGCAAAGGACGACTGGTTGCCAAAATTAACAGACGGCCGATTGCCCAAAATTCACAGACGGCCAGTTGCCAAAATTAACAGGGCCAATTGCCCAAAATTCACAGACGGCCAGTTGCCAAAATCAACAGGGCCAATTGCCCAAAGTTCACAGACGGCCAGTTGCCAAAATTAACAGGACCAATTGCCCAAAGTTCACAGACGGCCAGTTGCCAAAATTAAGGTAGTTCTGGTTACCAGCCATCATTGGCCAATTGCCGATGATATATACTTGCCAAGATTGCAATCATCTCTGAATTTGGAAGGTATGAACTGCAAAGCAGCAACCAACCCTTTCCAGACGATATGAACAACCTTTTGGAGTTGTGCTGAATCGCATAGCGGCTGCCTACGTACCCTCTCCGTTGCTCGAAGGGATCAAGCACGACCGTAGTTCGCCATTTTTATTTAGATAATATGAACTACCGTAGTGATAGCAATTATCTCTTATTAGATATCAAATAAACTTATTCCGCCTTGCAGTTCACAATAATGAATTACGAGTAGAACACTAATCTTAGTAATTCAAACATACCGGCAGAATATTTCACACCAAATACAATATATGCAAATACTACCGTTACAAGAACCACTTACCTGCGTGTTACCTTAAACTAAGGAAACTAGGGAGAAGATTTAAAACACTCAAATCAAATTCCAAAATGTCATCAGCACATTAATATATGTGAGTGAAGACTTTAGCTTAAAACACAAAAAGGTATATAAGGCTATTAATAACCATATTAATTAGAGGGCTGGTGAAAATAACGCATAATGTACTCCATAATTCCGATAGAACTAGCTTAATCAAGATAAGTACTCAAACCAATACCTTAGAACATATCAAGCAACGACATTCAGCGCTCAATATATATATATATATGAGCAGAGAAATACAAAATGCAAACAAGAATCAAGTCACCATTTCGATGCCAAAATAATTTAGGTTAAATGTAATAAATATTTCTTACCATCACATTTGGCAATGAGAGTCTACAGACCAGAGTCTACAAACCGATAAGCATAAATAACTAGTTTGTAAAACGATGCGCACAATTCCATGCACAGCTTAATTAGATGAGGTGGGGGAAAGACAAACATTTCCAATACAAAATAGAGTCCCCTCTCATTAAACCCACTATATACTTCTAATGAGCATTGAAAGTTAATTAAGGTTATGAGACTACAAGTAGTCAACAAAACTAGCGATTCATAAGACCACTTAATGGTCTAAATAACTACCCGATGTGCTTCTAAAAATGAGCAGGCAGATCAAAACATGTTAGTCGTAAAATACCTTTTCAAAGTGATCCCACAATGTACGTAGAGACCAACTACCAGTTCGGTTAGCCATCTCCATAAATTCAGACACCGAAATTCATATACGAAAACTAAATTCTAGCTTCATCGCAAAATCCTTATTTCCCAAACACTATACAGCACCAACTTCCGAAGGACCCACACAGTAGAAGATAGGCTTAGTCATTTCTAGTTCAGGCACATATCGATTAAGATGAATAAATCCCAAAAATATTCATGAATAAATAGGTACACAACAGTAGTAGCAAAACCAACAAAATACTTAATAGGCAAGTAAAATCTCCATTTATTCATAAATTCAAAACATGGGTTCATTCCATGCTTCCAGTTGAAGTTCACTGCCACCTTTCAGCAAACACTCTGGGGATCATATTCTCAATGAAGAATTTCAGAAATCATTAAGATTCAATACTATCATCCATGAAATTCACAGTGAAACCCAGCTATAGCTAAAGAAAACTCAACTCATTTAACACAACTCATTTCCTATTTTGTTAACAACATGCTTTTCCAGCAAGACACATCACATTTAAGATGCCTAACTATGCCGACTACACACAACCAAGTTCAAAAGTAAGAAGGAAAATACACTTTTAGCTTATGCTACTTCCCAGATATCAGGTTCTAAGAAATGCTAACCATTTATATAGAGCACATCCCATATGTCAAGATGGGACAATGATGGAAAAATGAGTCAAGTTAACACAAACAACATTAATGTCTCCATCCAAAACACTATTGCAACACTTGTTTGATTAATAGATCCAAAAGAAGAAGGAAAAACTAATTCCATTGTCATCATTACACATGTAGATAAAACCTCTTAATCTATAGAAGGCCAAAACCATCTAGAATGCAACCTCCCAAACATCGTCATACTTGCATATATATATAACTCCCAGCTTAGAATGACCAAACATGGTGGGATTCCTACAAGATTTATACAGTGATATTATCACTCAGGTTAGAACAACACATTCGAGATTCACCATATTCCAATGGTTCATTAAAAAGACACGAACATTACAAGCTGACTGGTTTCACCATCAATACACAGAACTCAGTCCCGATATTCCCATACTTTAGGGCACCTAAAATGATCAAAACTTCATGAAACTTTTACAGTAGGTTACCTAAACATATATAAACATCATATTAAAATTCCAGATTCATCCGGTAAACGGATATTGAGAAAAACACAACGAACAGTTGGCTGTCCAGGATTTTAACTCAGCACATTTCAGTCTCAGTTTATCAAGTTTTCAAGTAGTAAACGTGACCCGATCTTCCTGAATTTTTTACCATATTTCCAACATACAACGAAGTATTACATATAAAAACTTCAGCATAATCCAACCACTGGATCTCAAGATATCATTAAAAGAAAAACAGACATTTTGGGAATTATTATTTTGATGTAACCATGATTTTCAAACACGAAGAATTATTCATGAAAAACACCGAAATTTCTACAATCAAAATAGATATTAGAGTAATTCATCATGCATATCAAAAACCCATTCCATTAATTGCAACAAAATATGAGTTTGGGTAAAAACCCTCAATTTTCAATCATAAACCCTAATTCCCAATTAGCTTCATTGAGTTGTTAAGTACAATATTGAAAGAGTTTATTAACAAACCCATATCATGAAATTGATGGAAACCAATCACTATACACAAAATTTTATCAACAACTACTAAAACAAATAAGAATATAATTGATTCAAACAAATCCCTACCTCATATGCATTTCCACCAAACAAGAGTCTAAGCATAATGTCCATGTGTTTGATTTTCCAATTCTAACACCTTTAAATCCTTGTCACAAATGGATAGAGTTTAATAGGACATCAAACTTTCATCAAATGAGAGATGAGAAACCAAAAAAAACTAGAAGACTAAAAGCTTCCGAAGGGCTCTCAAGAATTTTTCTTTTTATGTTTCTATTTGTAACAAGAATGGCCATGCTACCCCTGACTCCCTCTACTTGACACATGTGCAGGTGATGTGTCTTAGTGTATGGAACTCTATTAAGGCACCTAAGATTTCAATTAAGGAAGGCACCATCAATAGATTATGTTTGCACATCCAAAGTTATGAAGGCATCCCAAAGGTGTTAACAACACTTAAGTATTAGACTTTTGGGCACTTCTAAATGCAAAACTAAATGCAAAAATATGACTAATGGGCTTTGTTAAAACCCGTTCAAAGTTTTGGGGTATTACACCTTAACTCTTTGAGCTTCCTCCTTATTTACCTTTGTAATACTGCGAGTTATTGGAGACATGCTCAAGGATTTAAATAAGAATTAATCAGGATTTCACAATACAAGCAAGAGAAAGTTTCTCTTAAGAAGAGACAACTTTCGAACCGAAAATTCTAAGGAATTTCCGAAAATATATTAAGAATATATTTTGTTTCCTATGTCCGAGATTCTCAAGCCGGTAGGTTTATTAAAATTCGAAATTTTCAAATAAACCCAAATATGAAAGATCGTAATAAACATGAACACTATTTTAGATAAAGTGGATTCGCATATCAAGGAAGGAACAATAATTTCAGAAAACGGAGAGAAGGAATGAAATAAAGAAATAGGTTAACCAAGGAAAGAATGGAAACACATGAAAAGCTTGTATAATTTATTTGAGTTAGAATGGAATTAAACAAAAACAGGAAGCAGTGACTAAATACAACCATATTTAAGTTAAATGCAACTCTCTTTTCAAAGTATGAATATTGTAAACCTAAATGGTGTGGGTAACTAAAATCCACCTTCTTTTTCTTCACTCAGATCGATTTAGTTTATTTTTCACTCTGTTTTCAAAAAAAAATCCTTAACTAATTCGGCTATCGGTCAATTCAGTCCTTATAAATGAACAAGAAAAGGTAGAGATTAAGTATATTGGAGGTTGCGTTTAACCTATCAGTCCTTTTGAACATTACACCCGACCACCATGATCACCGAGAGTAAGATAATTTCCTTTCTTCTCAAAATCAATTGTTGATATAACACCAACTGATAATTTGTTCAAAACCCACAACTATTTCTGAATTAGATATCAAAAATGAATCAAACAACTTCATAATAAAATAATTAGATGTCGACGAATTTTTTAGCCTCCACGAAAATGAAACTGAATAGTTATAATTTATTAAAAAATAATTAAAACTCAGATTAATCAAAGACTATTTAATATGATTTTTTTAAGAGATTTTGAATTCAATTTTTATTTCCAATATCTTCTTCTAAATATTAGTAGTAGAATCATATTCTATAATAGAGTAAAAACAATTATGGAAACTAGGTTAGAGAAATGATGAGGTTGGGATTTGGTTACCCACATTAATTGGGTTTACGGAATTTAGGTTTTTAGAAGAGCGTTATTTAAACTAAATATGGGTTGTATACGGTAAAATCCAACCAGAATTATGTGACATACCTTGAGTGATCAATACTTCATTTAAAAAATCTCATCACACAGTAAGGCACAAAGATCGGAAAATATGTTCTTTCATGCTGGGAAAATTGTTATCATTCAATCAGTTTTGGATTCCCTTTATGTCTGTTCCATGGCCACTACACTAATTCCCAAGAAAAGTATTGAGCTTATGCAGAAAATTATGAGGGTTTTTTGGTGGGGGTACAACAAGGATCAAAAAAAGCAACATTTTATTGGTTGGGAGAAGTTTTTCAAAGAGAATGAAAATGTTGTGTTGGGAATCAGAGCTCTTGCGAACATGAACAAAGCCATGATAGGTAAGATCGTTTGGATATTCCTCAATACCGATGTTCCTTTATGGGTCAAAAATATAAAGGAAATCTCCAAAATAAATTTTTTTGTGGCATCTCCAAGAAACCTTCTTACTGTAGTACAACATGGAAAGGCTTAATGAAAACTAGATATTCTTGGTCGGTTAGTAATGGCGAGGACATAAATATTTGGGACGAATCCTGGAGTCCTCACCTTAATGATATTCCCTCTTGCAATGTCTATGAAAGAAAGGAAAACCTCAACAAAGTGAGCTCTCTGATTTGCAGTGTTACTAAAACTTGGAACTTAAACAGTCTCTCAAATAACTTTAGTGAAACTGAAGTACATTATATGAAGCAAATCAGAATATACAACTAAGTATATGCTGAATATACAACTATAGTGAATATACAACTAAGTTGTTTCAGAATATGGAATTAAACCCCTATGGTGAATATACAACTAAGTTGTTTCAGAATATGCTGGCAGATGACATTTGAAACTCTTCATACTCCATGAATTCCCATTCCCTTAGAAGGGTTTCTGGAAACTCAGGGATCTACCTCCCAAAATCCTCATCTTCAGTTGCAGAATTCAGCACAACGGGCTAACTACAAGAGCTAATATTGGTATTTTTGTTAAAGGTGTTAATAAGAACTTCCCTCTTTGTGGAAATGAAGAGGAATCTGTCTCTCATCTTTTCTTATGTTGTCCGGCTACTAAGCCAGCACTATCTGCCTCTTTCTTGAATTTTTAACCCCTTGATCATAACGAGCATATCAAAATTGTGCATAAGAATAAGCTCAAGGAACACGAAAACAGTAACCAAAACTTCTATTCATCTTTGAAGGTTCCACCAAAGATTTGTTCTCTGTTAGAATTGCAGTGTCTAGAAGAGATTCATGGTTTTTTTAGTGGCACATGGTCTTAAGTCATGAACCAGTCTAACCCCTTACTGACTAAAGCTATGTCCTTCTGTGTTGGTACTCAATCGGCTAGACATTTGAGGCTCTCAAAAGTTATATTCGAAGGAAACTCTCTTCAAATGGTTCAGCTCCTTTTTCTTTTTTTGAAAATCCCATATTGCACTCGGTATATTGCTAATTATATTTAAAGGCTTCAAAGCATTTACCAAAAATACTCATTTATGTTTGTTAAAAAAGAAGCCAATACAGCTGCTCACACCATGACAAAATTTGCTACACCCAACCACTCTGGTGATTGGGGCTTACTTCTCCTCCCCATTTCTAGTTGGTCTCTTGTGGATTGGCTGGCTTCTCTTGTATTTTTATTAAAAAAAAATAATATAAAAAAAATCCGAAAGTGTGTAGTATAGGTGCACCCGATAATAACTTTGGGGGTTAGGGACTTAGAGCATCTCCAATGCAAGAGGTCAAGGTCTTAAAAAAACATGCCACATATGATTTAATACCCTTTTCACCAAAATTTCATCTCCAATGGAAGTGTCAAGATCATAAAAAGTGATAACATGGCTATGTGGGGTAAATGAGAAAGTCTAAATTAGACTTTCTTTATGACCTTGGGTCATAGATCCACATCATCATTTTATCTCTAAATTCAAATAAAAAGGTTGAATAAGACCTTGAAGATTGGAGATGAATTTTAGCTAAAAAGTTTTACCTTCATCATTTTTTGTCATTTAGCAATGACCCACAAGTAAAAAGGTGTAAATAGGCGGAAGTGATACGCTCACCGCGGGTTGGATCCCACGGTGTGTACCACAAGAGAGAAAAGTGAAGAAACCGGCGGTTTTGCAGGGGGTGGGTTTAGTGTGGGTCCCACCCCTCTCTCTCACACTCTCACTCTCGGTATGGCCCGCGGGATATAAATCATTTCCGATAAATACGACCTCCACCTAGGATGTGCACAAATTTGGACGCTTCGCCATCACACCCGAAAATGAATTCCAAATAGAAGTCATAACAGTGCGATTCATATCTGTTCGAGACAGTGAAACTGAAAACGGATTTGCATCAGGATTGACTCTCTTTTGGTTATCAGACCGAGTCTGCTTCGCTTCTTATGACAATATAAATTAGAGGAGCATATTAGCTTGTTTCTTTTTTTTTTTGTGTTTATAGGATCGGAAATTCTATGTTTGAAGAAAATTAATTCGAAAGTCTGAACGAAGAGCAGTCAAAATTGGATCTCACACCGTAATCATTTTGCATCAGTTTGAGAATCGTTACTTTTATCAGGTATAATTCATTTTCTTAGTTTCCTCGTTCGAACCTCATACCTACTTGGAATTTCTATAGTTTAATTTTTCATTCTTTAGCTCTATTTTTGCATTCAATTTCATTTCTTGTTTGTCACAAGTTGTTGGTTTTCTTTAAACCTATGAACTAGGATCTGAAATCATCATTCCTCCAATTCTGGGGTTCAATTTTATTTTATTATTTTCAGATATTAGGTAGATTGAATTATACTATCGTCAAATCATGGAAGCACAACAGAACATCGTCGAGAATCTAGATCGTATCAGTGATTTACCTGACAATATTATTCATCACATTCTTTCCTTCCTCCTGATAAAAGATGTCATAAGGACCAGCTTCTTATCGAAAAGATGGAGATACAAATGGACGTCTGTTCCCACTCTAGAATTCGATGGCTTGGTATTCTCTCCTAAGACTAAATTCATGAACTTTATCGATTCAGTTTTGCTTCATCGTACTGGACCTGGTATTCAGACATTTTCTCTAAGGTTTGGTGGTTATTATTGTGATAGTTCTCATCTTCATAGTTGGTTTCTTGCTGCAGCAAACCACGATGTTCGTGAGCTTAGTATCTCTTCCCATACTGGGGAAGCCTTTGAATTACCTAGTTGCATTTTTACTTGCAACTCCTTAACTGTTTTGAAGTTGAACTTATACAACTCTGTTGTTAATCTTCCTTCATTTATTCATTTACCATTTCTCAAGAGGCTTCAGCTTACTTCGGTCACATTTTCGGAAGACGGCTGGAACCAAATCTTTTGTAATAGTCCAATGCTTGAGGATGTCATTATGGAGGATTGTTATGCTGAAAATCTCAAACCTCTTCATATTTCCTCTTCTTCATTACGAAGTTTGAATATAGATGGTCTCCTAAAGGAACAAAATTATTGTCCGCTCAATCATGAAATTAGGGTGTATTCTCCTAGGTTAATGTCACTAAAATTCACTGGTTATGCAGAAAAGAGCATTTATATCGAAAACATGTCATCACTAGTCGATGCAACAATAGATTTAAAGTTTAATTTGGACATACGAGCAGACATATATTCCAGTCATTTGATTAAGTTTCTTGAGGACATCTCTCATATAAAAGTTCTAACACTATCTTCATCAAGTATAGAGGTATTTGTCCTTCTCATCTCTTTTTATTTTTCTGAAGGTTTTGAATTTTCTTTTTGATTCTAGCACGATGTTTGATCTTAGAAGTACTAAAGGTTTCGTCGTAACTATGATCTTTCTTGTCTTCTGTTAACAGCTACTATGTGAAACTTCGACTTTGTTAGGAAAAACCTTTACATTTTCAAATTTGAACTATTTGAAGTTGACTGCTGCTGTTAACAAAGAAACTGTTAAACGTGTAGCCTTCGTGCTTCATAGTTCTCCGAAATTGGAATTCCTTTCCATAGACTTCTTTCTGCGTCGAGTAAGTTAACATTCCTAGATATCAAATTTGGCTATTATTTATCCATTAGCATTAATTTTATGTACAAATACTGATATTTACAGCGGGGGATCAATGAGGAAGAAAGTTTTGAGCCACAAACTACAGCTTACGAATACTGCATTGATAATCTTAAGGTCGTCAAGATCAAGGGTTTCAGAGGAAATGAAAACGAAATTGCATTGGTTAAAAGTTTGCTGGAGAATGCAAAGATCCTAGAGAAGATGATTATCGTTTTCTTGAAACAGATTTCAGCAAACTCAAAACTGCAGAATCAGATTTACCTTGACATCCTACTGCATCCAAGAGGCTCACCAAGCAGCGAAGTTGTTTGTGAATTGTGAATCTCTCTTTTGTCTGAACTTTTACTTGCTTTGTCTACACAACATGTACAGGGTCATGTGTAGTAAAAGTATCATTTTTGGTACATACTTGTTGCTATCAATTTGCAAATAAACGCATTCAGAAGAATTATCTTTTTCCATCTTTAGCTTATTGAAGTAATTGGCCTCCAGCTTTATCTACACCTCATCCATCATTCTAAGAGCCAGTACTTTCAATTGAAGATACCACTAAATGTTCCCATTGCAATATCTTGTTTGCCTTTGGATTCTGGAGCTCAGAATTTAATAGTCATATCAGAGATTGGCATGCTCAAGAATTATACTTTCCAAAAGAAAAAGAGTGGCGGCATGCATGTATCTTCTAGCCCTTGCTCGTACAGCGACCAGTGGGATGATTAAAGGTTAACCCCAGCCACCTTGTATTTGTAAAAGAAAACCCTTGCCACCTACCTTGTTTTCCAAAATGGGTTGGTGTTATTTGGTTTTTCGTTTTTATAAACAAATGTAATAGAGAAGATGTCAGTACAAACCATTGAGACGGGGACCGTTTTCCATTATATTTCTACGCTCTCTTTACACCCATGTGTATAGTCAGAATTTTATTTTGACCTTATACTTCGAATTATCGAAACCGTACTTCTAACTTCTAACAACTCTGACTAATATTATTCTGTTGTTACAAGAATCATGCATGATCACATCATAATGACAACACATTGACAAGAAAATGATCATAATAACAACACAACCTGCTTACGGCTTAACTGATCCTACAAGCCTCCTGCACTTTAGCTGATCAAAACAAGAAATGTTCTGTACTCCCCACATCTAATCTTTTGATCAGTTACTTATTGGGTTGTCGTCCGATCTCAAATAAACTTACTGCATCGAAGTTAACTGGAAATCAAGTAGATCAAAAAAAAAAAAAAAGACACAACTAGAAATCAATCGTTATACCAAATTCACCCTCTCGTTGTAGCCAGGGGGCAAAGGATGTACCCGTAATAACAAGCAATACTTGGGATATTTTATTTTTTTAAATTGTCTCAAAAACAAAATAAAGTTATATTTTTTAGGTGGGCGACTTTATTTTTCTTCCAAACTTTTTACTTCCCCACTCAAAACTATTACTAAGCTAGTCTTCCTTGTCTTTCTCCGAGAAGATCTCAAATTCAGTTCTCATTCCTCTTCTCTTTTAGGGTTTAGTTTTTGCAGTATTTAAAAACCTCAGTCGATTTTCGTATCTCTTTCTGTTTTCTTTTTTACCCGAAGGATCGAGAAATCAAAGAAGTGTTTGTTTTTCTCGATCTTAAAGGTAAATCATAATCAAAATGATCCACTCAATTAAACATTCTTCGGCGACTCTTCCCACTTCTGATCTTATTCGACAGAGATCAGTGATTACACAAAACCCGAGGTTTTTATCACTTCCTTCACTTTCAAAATCTGTGATCACAACTAAAAAACCCTTATGTATTTCATCGATTCAAAGACTTGGGTTTTCGGAATTATCAAAGCCTAGAAAGCCTATAATTCAATGCAAAGCTGCTGAATCTGATGAACCTAATTCATCAGCTATTGATGATCAACAAACAAAATCAGCTGCAGCACAGAAAATGAAAATCAGTATTTATTTTGCTACTTGGTGGGCTTTGAATGTTGTTTTCAATATCTATAATAAGAAAGTTCTTAATGCTTTTCCATTCCCATGGCTCACTTCTACTTTATCACTTGCTGCTGGATCAGCAATCATGTTGATTTCATGGGTTTTCAGAATTGCTGAAGCACCTAAAACTGATTTAGAGTTTTGGAAAACTCTCTTTCCGGTATGTAAAATTCAAAAAGCGGGTATTTTTTATGAAGGGTTCTAGGAATATATAATCATTCTATGTATGTTTTTTTCTTTCAGGTGGCTCTTGCACATACAATTGGGCATGTAGCAGCAACTGTTAGTATGTCAAAGGTTGCTGTGTCATTTACTCATATTATCAAAAGTGCTGAGCCTGCTTTCAGTGTTTTGGTTTCTAGGTTTTTGTTGGGTGAAACTTTCCCAATGCCCGTTTATCTTTCGCTTGTCCCGATTATCGGTGGTTGTGGACTTGCTGCTCTTACTGAGCTCAATTTCAATATGATTGGTGAGAAATTTACTTCCTTCTTAGTGAACAATAAAAAGTTGTGACTTTTAATTTGTACTTTGAACATAAATATCTTGGTTTCATTCTAGGGTTCTATACAATTTGATCACGGGTTGTTGTTTTTTAGTGTAAGGGCGTCTTTGTCATTAATTCTTTTGTTGTGTTTGTTCCTGTGTCTGGGGAAACTTCTGTTTTACCTGTTTTTGATTTTAATTTTACATGACTTTGAAATCTGATTTTCATGGACCTTTTCATTGATGTTAAGGTTTTATGGGGGCGATGATATCGAATTTGGCGTTCGTATTTCGGAACATATTCTCAAAGAGAGGCATGAAGGGGAAATCTGTTAGCGGAATGAACTACTATGCCTGTCTGTCTATTTTGTCTCTTGTAATTCTAACACCCTTTGCAATTGCTGTGGAGGGTCCCCAGATGTGGGCAATTGGTTGGGAAAATGCCATAGCCCAGATTGGTCCCAATTTCGTATGGTAAGCACGAAAATTTGCAACTTCTCTTTTTTATGTTATGGTTGGTCTGAAACTAATGGTTGTTGTACTAGTTTATACTCTTAACCTTGTTTGAGCAGGTAATTGCTTTTTGTTGAACATCACCTTACATTTGAAGTTTTAGCTTAGTTAGCTTAAGTTTGTTGTTTTGGACCACTCATTTCTAACCCATAACTGCAATCAAATGTGCTTATTCTATTAAGAATTTTCTACAGTATTTAGCTTTATTTGATGTATGTAAAGTATTATTTGTCGATTTTACTCCAATTTTGAAATGTAATATTCTTGCTTAAGAAATTCTTATTGGCATATCGTAGGTGGGTGGCAGCTCAGAGTGTATTTTACCACTTATACAATCAAGTGTCATATATGTCCCTGGACGAGATCTCACCCTTGACATTTAGCATTGGAAACACAATGAAGAGGATATCTGTCATTGTCTCATCTATCATCATCTTCCGCACGCCTGTGCAACCGGTCAATGCCCTTGGTGCTGCTATTGCGATTCTTGGAACTTTCCTCTACTCTCAGGTTAACTCTCTTTCAGTTCTCATATGATCATTTTTTTTTAGGACTAGGACCAATACCCGTTTTTTTTTGTTTTTTTTACTATTTGATAATTCCAATACACAGTGAGTGAACCAATGCATTTTTTTACATCGTTTTTAGATGGGTCAATAGTCCAAACTATCCCTAATTAATACCAAGAATGTATACTCATTAAAATACTTGATAGGGGCAAAATGGGTAACAAAAATTGCAGCTTCAACTAAGGGGAGTTCCCTTTATATAATAGAATAGATAAGCTTTTGGTCTTCATCTTTGAATATGACCTCCCAGACCTTCTTTTGTGGCTTGGATTGTCCCATGATGACTGGCCCTGTTTTTCTGCTGAATTACCTAGTTACATAAACAGACAAAAACCTTATCTATATATATGTAATTGTTGCTTGTTTCTGATACAAGTCTGTGTAGTTGTATAATCAATGAAGGATGAAAACCTTACCTATTGGAGGATATTATAAATTGAAATCTGAATGAAGGATGAAAATCTTATTCCGGCCTGAGGAAAATCTAGCCGTATTGCATTTCCGTGTAGACATTTTGGCATAGCATCAATGTACCGTAAAGAAAAAAAACTGCATTTTCTATTTTAATTTGAAAGAAGCTGGTTTTGGTGTTCAGTGAAATTTGGGAGAACAGTTTCAGTAATGCTTTATCAACTTGACAGCTCATTTATATTTGGAGTGCATAACAAAACAATCGTTTTGTGTTAGGATTTGGGAATACAGATGGAGACTAGTCTAATGTTTATAAGGTTGCCGAGTTATATAAAATTGCTGAAATTGTTAAATTGTTGTCACCACTGTTCTCCGACCTTCATGATAAACGGGTTCATGAAAGGCCAGCTAGTTATCACCTGCTCCTAAGCCAACCAATCTGACTAGGTTAAGGTGTTAAGGTCGCTGGCTTTATAGATATGTTAAAATCACACCCATGAAGGAGACCTTGATGTCTGATTTAATGATGTTTCCTTTTGTATGCCTTTCCTTCAAAACACTAACCGGGGTAGCCAAACTAAAATAACTGGTATCAAAATGCTCTTTTTTTGCCCTTTTACAGAGAAGCCTAACTGAATTGATTGTTTATCTGTGACTGCTGGTTTGCAGGCTAAGCAGTGAAGGACTTTTGGAGTGCAAGGACTTAGACTTTATCATGTATTGTATATATAATCAAAAGCGGCAGAGACACTACTCAAGATGAGAATGTGCACAGTTCCTGTTGTTTTGAAGCTCTGAGAAGCATTCCATTTTGGTTGATTTGGAGCAGCAGTAGATTGTCGTGTTGTAGATAAAATAATAAAGCAAGTAAATTGTCTTTTACAGATGATACGGTAGAAAAATGGTTTTTCTCCCTTCACTTGTTTTGGGGTTTTCCCCATTTGATAATTTAGTTAATAAGAACAACCTTCTGGATTTGTGTTTTTGGAACCACTATTATTCTCATAATCTGAATATTCTCATCTTCTGGCATGCTGCGGATTGTGCAGTCATACGACTTGGTGACACTGGGGACTGGATTTCCTTGACTTCGGTCTCTTCATAGCCAAACTATATTTGTGTAGCATTTGTGGACAAAACATCGCCACCATATGTATACACTAATGATGCCATATTGCACTCAAAAAGGATGTCCTGTAAATGAAACCTGTCTCAAAGAGCCTTTGCCCTTGCTGCAGATATGTGAGCTGCAGACAAGCCTTCAGCTACATGCAAGTCTCAAAATGTTGTAAGGTAAGATCTAACAGATACTTATCATGTGGATGGAAAGAATACAGAAATGGCATATGCTTGTTAGGCTTGAGCCCACACTTGGGTGGTGACTTTTGGTGATGGCCCATTGCATTTATAATCTAATGAAATGCTCTTAATCTGGACCCCTTTTAGTTTATAGTAATGTATTGTGTTAGAAGAAACATTACAGAAAGGGCATATGCTTGTTAGCCGTCGTCATCGTCCAAAGTCAAATTCGTTTAAAAATAGATGAACAGGGAGGATGATTCTTGATGGCTTGTAAAGATGCTCCCAAACTTACTTTCTATGTCGGGCAGTGACCTAATCTGTTCACACACCCATATATTTACTGTGGTGTTAGAACACAGGATATAATCCATGTGTTCACAATTTGGCATTATTTATTTCGCGATGCTCTCTACTATTTGTACTTAATCCGTCCAAGCCATATGGGGGAATTCCTAGATATCCTAGATTGAGAAGAAAAAAAAATCTAAGTTTAATAAATTTCTGGGTTTACAGTGCGTAATCGGGCTGTAAATTTCGTATTTTACAAGACAAATGCATATTGATTTACTTTTGCTCTCGTACGATTGCAACTTACCCCTTATCCTGTTAAGGGTGCAAAGCCATAAAGGCCAACAATAGCGTTTTAGGCATGCGCCGTTGACTTACAAGTACTATCCAGGTCTTACAAGTACTATCCAGGTCTTGGTCATGCCAACATAAATCATCGCAACCTACTTTTCGCGTCTTTATTCCACTTCAACCATGCGATGAATGGTTGCACTGATCTTTTCTTGCTAAGGGTGCACCAGCCAAGCACATGCCATCCTTGGCTTGTATTATCTCTGTGATCAAATAGCCAAGTCTAACGCCAGCTCCCCTAACTTGCAATCTGTATTAGCTTCATTTCTTGGCCATGTCCAATTCTGTAATTGGCGCATGCCAATATCGTGTAGCTTGATAGGGAGTATGCACATCTTGCAATAAGCTACAACTACCTCATCAAGTATGGCAACAATCATCTTTTGTCTCACACGCTGAGACAGATGATACGAGTTACCAAAATGTATTGCAATCATCTCTCAATTAATATAGTACAAGTTGATTTCTATGATGAGAGCTCGAAGTTAATATATTATAAGTTGATTTGACTGAGAAGGTTCCCTTCTTGTTTGGCTCCCAAATAATAGTGTCTTGACCATATTGAACCAAATGCAGAATGAGAGTGGCAATATAATCTGGAAAAAGAGCTTGGACACGAGGAACATTCCATCTTGGGCTATTTTGCGTTTCCTCCTCTCCCAAGATCGCTAATTAGCGTTTCCTCCCTAAATAGATTAAAATTAGTGTTGCCTCCCATCGTTAGTTTTTCCATCCAATTTCCAGTTAGCTGAGTCAACACTATAATACACATGACATAAATAAAAATTATTTTGGTGAATTTCCAAAAATATCCCCGCCTATTTCACTAATAGTTGCAATTTAATCATGAAATTGATTTTTTGGTATTTTTATTACTAGCCGGTGCTTAATTGATACATCAGATCCACCACTATCAAACAGATTAACGCATCCAACTCTGTAAGTGCTGGAATAATTCCAAAACCAACTCTCGTACTCAATAATCAAAATGATACCCAACCCAACTTATCATTTCAATCAAATTAGACAGCTTTCATTGATCTTTTCTTTTTTGATACATAACTCAAATCCCCCACAAACTTTAAATCATCTTTAATTTACTCTGTTGGTCCGCAAAAATCAATGGAACACCCACCTTTCTTTATCTGGTTTTCACTATCAAAAGCCTCCACAAAATTGTAATTATTCTCCCTGAATCTGTTATGGACTTGCATAAATAGTCTTGATTTCTCCTACAGAGTGAAGATGATTATGGCAGATAAACGATTGTTGTGGTCTCATTAGAGGGACACCAATACCTCTGGCATCATTCGAGGGACACCAGACCTCCCAACGATTACTTCGAGTGTAATCAAACTCCTAATCAAAGAAGAACTCTCAAATTTTCATAATTCAATTCATAAAAATGAATGATTACACCATTACATCACTTATATATAACATCCTATAGAAACTACCCACATAATTGCCCAATACCATAACTACCTAAACCACCGTAAATCCTATCCAAAATACATACGTAACATTCCCACCCCCTTCAAAGAAACCTTGTCCTCAAGGTTGTATACATACACAACAAATTGGCGCACCATATTTATTTGTACACGAAAATAAGAACAAAAGAAACAGATCACACTTGGCCCATGTTATTTGGATAAAAGTGAACCAGACAAGTATGGTTATGCGCCCCCGAACTCTACCTGCATATTTGTTGTACTCGAGTTTCAAGGAGTTGTAACCATTAGATAAACCATGCAGATGACATCCGGGTGTGGAAAAAGTGAAACTGTGTTGAAGTTCTTGACTTTCATCGTCAAATTTTTTGGAAAAATTGTTGATGCTTGAAAAAGTAAAGTTTCGGAAACTTGTTTGTACAGTTTCATGCTTTTCTGCAACTTTATTCAAAGAGTCATGCAAATATTTGGATCTTTGTCATCCATAACATCACGGCTTTGAGTAATTGATTCTTTAAGCTTTTCTTCAAAAATGGGAAAGAAATCATCAATATCAAACGAGATGGGATTTCTAAAGGAACCGATAATGGTTTAATTCGAGGAATGTTGTGTACCTATTATGTGTGTGCTTGGATAAGCATGTGTAGTTATCTTGTAGTTATGGAATTTGGTAGTTATCTATAAGCAGTTTCTTCTGGGATGTTATATATGTGTGTGATGATGTGATAGTAAAGTTATGAATTAAATTATGAAAATTTGAGAGTTCTTCTCTGATTAGGAGTTTGATTACACTCGAAGTAATCGTTGGGAGGTCCGGTGTCCCTCGAATGATTCCAGAGGTATTGGTGTCCCTCAAATGAAACCACAACAATCGTTTATCTGCCATAATCATCTTCACTTTGTAGGCGAAATCAAGATAAGTTATGCGAGTCCATAACAATCTTCTCAAATTTAAAATACATTTCTGACCCATCTTTCCCAAACCTTAAAACACACCTTAGGCTTCATAGTTCATCAATCAAACGACAGCAGCTTGAGTCCTTACTTGTAAACTCAAATTCGAATCAAAATCTATATCGGCTAGTTTTCGCATAACAAAGTTAGAATAAAAAACCAATGAATCTACCATGAGAGAGATGCTTCAAGCTTTATAAACTCTAGAACTGGTTTTGTTTAATTTTGAATAAATCGTCAAATTCATCGATTTACTTTCACATATTAATCATACGGGTTGATTGGAAATGGTTTTGTTTGATTCTAATGCTCATTTCTGGTTGATGCTTCGTGATAGGGATTTTGAATGTAAACAAGGATCGGTGGGTTTAAGTGATTTGGGGGAAAATGAGTGTTGGTTTAATTAACTGAAGAAGATGAGGGTATTTAAGGAATTTTGATTGACATGTGTATATTTTTTCCACGTGTGTATACGTGCTGACTCAGCTAATCGGGTTCTGGATGAAAAAACTAACGATGGGAGAAAACACTAATTTGAATCTATTTGGGGAGGAAACGCTAATTAGCGATCTTGGGAGGGGAGGAAATACAAAATAGCCCTTCCATCTTCTAGGATTTTGAAGCATGATATCGCATACATAGACGATTCTTGCTGGTTCAGCATAGTCACTCCTTGGAACTAGTGGATGGTGTAGACCTTTAACCCATTTATCATACCATGCTAATATTTTTGTACCACATCTAACATCCCATATGTGAAACTTTCTAACAATTAATCTTCAGACCTTATTTAATTCATTTCCATATCCATGAGGAATTAGAGTGATCACTTTGAAAATGAATAAAATCACAATAGGGTGAGTATTTTGGTCTTAGAATTTTAACCCATTGTTGGTCAGATTCAGTGCAACGCCTCCAAGATAATTTGGTGATTATGGCCATGTTATATTGCTCTAGGTTTCTAAAAGCTAGGCCTCCATCTGTTTTATAGTTGCAAAGAGAGCCCTAAGATATGAGATTGATTCCCTTGTTTTTTTTGTGCCCCCACAGAAATTTCACCTGAATTGTATCTAACTGTTTAAGAGTATTTTTTGGTAGCTTGAAGTTACTCATGTAATGAGCAGGGATGAAGTTTAACACTAATTTAATCATTGTAGTTCTTGCATATTCGTTAAGAATTTTAAAATTCCAACAATTGAGTCTATTTTCGGAGGCATCTCTGATAAAGTTAAACAATGTTATTTTGGATTAACCAAGCAGAATAGGTAGACCCAAATATTTATCAAAAGTGCAAAGTTGTTTTACCCCCAATCTTCTTACTATAGCTAATTTTCCTTCATGCGACAAGTCCCCTGTGACGAAACCTGTCGATTTAGAAAAATTAATCATCTGGCCTGAGAGATCACTAAAATCCTTGCGTATATTATGAACATTAGTGATACTGTTCTGGTCAGCTTGGAAGAAGAGTAAACAATCATCCGCGAATAGCAGATGATTAACCGAGGGAGCCTCTTTTACTACTCGAATTCCTTTAATAAGAAGTTTTTATTGAGCAATGAATAAGGTTCTCGATAGGTACTCCATAGGAATGATGAAGAGATAGGGGGATAAAGGATCCCCCTGTCGTAATCCTCTTGTAGGAGTATACTTCTAGCAAGAATTACCATTCAGTCTGATTGATGCCATTGTAGTTGAGATGCACCAGTGAATCAGTTCTCTCCACTCTAAGCAGAAACCTAAGGATTGAAGCATTTTCTCTAGAAAATTCCATTATAACTGATCAAATTCCTTAGACATGTCGAGCTTTAGATCAATGCTCCATGTTTTCTTTTTAGATGTTTTCATTGAATGTATTGATTCATGAGCTATTATAATGTTATTATTAATATATCTATTGGGAACATAAGCGGGTTGAGTTGGAGAAATGATTTTATCCATGAATGACTTCATCCTATTTACCAGTAATTTGGATATGACTTTATATATGTTGTTACGTAACCCAATTAGTCTGTAATCATTTGAAGTGTCCAGGTATTGAGTTTTAGGTATCAGATAGATAGAACTTTGATTTAGATGAGATGGTAGTTTTCTTGTGGAGAAGAAATTCTGCACCATATCAATAATATCATCGTCAACTGTATCCCATTAAGATTGAAAGAAATATCCCATTAAGATTGAAAGAAACCAGCCGGGAAACCATCAGGACCCGGTGAATTCCAAATTGGCAGACTCTGAACCACCTCATAAATTTCCTCTTCATCTGGTAACTTTATAAATGTTTCATTATCTGATGAAGTAATAACACTTCGAATGTGGCCAAAGAAGGAATCTTGAAGGGAAGGATTTGTTGTGGAAGCTATATCCGAGAAGTGTTTAGTGATAAATCTAGTTAAATCTGCTTTTGAGTGATTCCATTGTCCATTTGGGTCTCTTAAAGCTGTGATATTATTTTTGGCTCTTCTTCTATTGGCGAAAGCATGGAAGTAAGAGGTATTATTATCAGCATCTTTAATCCAGTGGTCTCCTGATTTCTGCTTCCAGAATTCCGCTTTTATTTTTTTTCCAATGATGTAAACTATCTAGTGTATCTTGAAATTGCTGACTAGTTTGGATACTATATGGCAGAGATTGAAGACAAGTTAAATGATTCTTCAACTGACTAATGTGTTGTTCGATTTGACCAAAATGCTCCTTTATCCACTTGCATAAGTTTTTCCTAGTGTATGAAAGCTTATAATTAATTTTTTTGGTTTAAAAGAGCATCCGAATGTGAAGTCCATGAGTTAAAGATGAGTTGAGAGCAAGATGGGTCTCTTAACCAACATTTGTAAAATTTACAGGAATATCTAGGTTTTTACGCAATCAGCTTCTGTCACTAAAAGAATAGGACAATGGTCTAATCCTAAAAAAGGTAGATGACAAACTTGGATTCTAGATATTCAATTTGCCATTGAGCATTATGCAGTGCCAAATCTAGATTACCCCTCTTATAACCTTTTACCATTAGTTCTATTGGACCAAGTGAAGTTGTTTCCAACAAACCCCATATCCCAAAATTAAAGTAATTTGATAATAAGTGATATACACATGTCGAATTCTCAGGGCCTGAAAACGAAAAACAGCAACCCTGGCCACCGGCCACCACCACCGTCTAATTTCTTCTTATTCGATCGTTGATGATCAAAAAATAAATTAAAAAATGCTTCACAAAGCTCCCCAATAATCATACAATCCTTTCTTTTTCACTTTGTACAGCGTGTTTACGTAACCTGTTAATCCAAGAGTTCATATATTAAAGAAAGAAAATCAAGAATGAACCATAAATTAACATGAAAAAGACTGAAAACACAGATCTAACTTTAATGTCAGAAGTAAAATAAGAACCCCTTTCTTTATTTCCTCCTAAATCAAAGCAACTACAACCAATATAATCTCACTTCAAAATCCCCCTCATATAATGTTACAGGTTAAAAAAACTTGTTTTCCCTCCATACAGACCACATGAAAATTCTTCATGTAAAGTGAGATTTCAACGTGAGCAATAAACCCTTTTGAGTCCTTTCTTCTGCAACCTCCTTAATCAACATCCCCTCATATCCATCTCCATATTTTCATGAAAAAGAGATACTCCTCCTCCTGCTTCAACTCTCGGGACATATGCCTTCAAAACCACACCATCCTTAGAACACTCCATTCTAAAGCAATGGTTTCTGTTTGGATGGAAACACCACATGAAACTCAAAAAGATTCCGGTGGTGGTATGGCGTAGACGACTCGGCTACGATGTGGTCGGGCCACATACTCAAAATATGTGGACCCTCTTTATGTTTTGACACATCGTGTCTTTAACAAAAAAATTTTTTTTTTTAAATATAAAAGAAATGTCAACTGCTTATATGAAAAAATATAACTAACTAAAATATCAAAACTCTCTAGTTTTCCCCAAGTATCAGAACTCTCTCCAAATAAAGTTATAAAACATTCTCAATCTTAATAATTCCGGCTAGAATCTGAAGAAGATCACTATTTATGAACCACCCAACAACAACAAAACAAAGCTCACTCCTCGAAGTAAGCAATCATGTATGATTGATATTTTTTATTCTGATTTTTTATGAAATTTGAATTTGATTAATCAAGTGATGTCGAAAGAAACGAAAATGGAGATGGGCTTAGCACCGCCTTTGGTAATGGTGAAAATAAGATTTCTATTTACATATTGTTTTGATTATGTGATTGTTATATTAGGATGCAAATTTGGAGTTTATGGGATGATCTCGGCATTGCCTTTGGTAGTGGTCATAAAACTCTAAAAGATGCATTTCCTAGGTAATTATTTCAGTAGAAAGCTATAATCATCGATTGATTGTGGAAAAATTGTTAGAGCATTGCTCGGTCGAAGTCACAGGTGTTGATATATCAAGCTTGTTGTCAAATTTAGTTGTCAAAACTATATCATGATTTCTAGTCTACAATTAGTTAAGTCTAAGTCTAGGATAAAGGTAGTTGAGACACGAACCAGTCATCAGTTGCGTTCTACAGTTTGAAGGCGAAGATCAACCGAAGCTTTTGGAGAACTTCATCAACAAAAGGTAAGTGAAGACTGAACCACCTATTTCTCAAGTTATATTCACCTTTCAATCTTGGAGACGGTTGTCGCATAACTAATTATACTAGCTTGCATAGACAAGAAATTCGAGTCTAGAACTAATTATTTAGTTTATGAATTTAAGCTTAATGAACATTTGTTCATACATGATCAATTTCGGTGGAGAAAAATTTATTGTTCGGAACCAAATCTTGATTCAAGTTTATCATTCGCAAATAACCTGGAACAGTGATATGTGTCATTGATGTTATTCAGGAATGTTTCGAATTGATTTAGAGAAATATAGAACTACTATATTCGGAATATAAGACAGTGTTATCAGTCTTACAAACTGAGAAAACTGTTATATGTCTGAAGCTGTATTACATGTACTCGTACACGTAGTGGAGTAGCTATATACCGACTTTAAGATTTGTGTTATTCGCATATTCGTATGCACATCATGGGAAAATTTGTTTGTTTCGTGTACGGATAGGTACGTATTTTCGTATACAAACCATTTTGGAACTGTGGTAAGGGAACCGGGTTAAAATACTCAAACCGGTATGCAAACCAATATAGTTTTATGTTCTAGAACCAGTTTAGTACCCAAACCGGTACGCAAACTGAAAAGGTTCTGTGAACTCCGGAACCGGTGAAGGTCTTAAGTTTGCAAACCGGTACGTGAACTGAAAAAGTTATGTCAACTCCGGAACTTATTATTGCACCTAAGTTTTCAAACTGGTACGTGAACTGAAAAAGTTCTGTCAACTTCGGAACTCGGTTTTGCTTATAAATTTGCAAACTGGTCCGCGTACTTTGACTCAGCCGATTCACGAACTACTCAAGTAATTGTACTTTTTGCATTTACAAACTATGTCGATTATGATTCAATTGCGATTAAATTATTTCTCTGAAATAAAATGCATTTGATCAATTCTATATAATACACTAGACATATTTGATCACATGATTGTGACTCAAGTTCAATGTCTTTGTGTTCATGTAAATGAGTGTTAAGATTTAAAGTTCAAACCGGCTAGTTTCGGCTAACCATGTTGGACATAGTCTTTGTACACGGTCCGGTTACGGTTTACCTAACCAGAGTGTATATCTTGTTTATGTGATTAATATTCAAAACTTTCATCTAACGGTGGATATTGTTTGCTTGGTTCAAAAGCTATCTTAGCTTAAACCTAAAGCAACCTATTCTTTGAAGTTTATATAAGGGGAACTCTTGGAAAATGGGATCTTTGAATCCTGACACTACTTTCTGGTGTGTCCTAGTTGTATCTAGAGTCGTCCTCTCCAGAAACCCTTTTAGGGTTTAGCGACTATCAAAGACTTCATTGGGATTCGTGAAGCCGGGTCCAGTTATCTTTTATCTTGATAACTTGAGTATCCTGATCTTGTTTGATTGTTGATTCATCACTTGAACAAGATAGATAGAAATCACAAAGTTCTCTTCGTCTTAACTTTGTGATTCCACAAGTTTAATACTTGTGAGGTGAATAATAATCTAGGATGCACTTCGGGTTGCATAAGTCCTGATTTTCAGGATATCCAGACTTTTGTCAAGTTGTTATCGATTTTCATCACCTTGATCTTACGTTTGATCTGATCATCAGTTTTGATCATAAATCAGGAAATCAATTTTATAGGCTTAATCTGTGGGAGGAAGGTTTGGTTTAAAGTCTTCAATTGAGTTGAAGCAACTCTTAGTTGGTGTGACGTCATCTAAAGAAATCAATTGCATGGAGTTCTGCTGGGATTCAAGAGGCTTAAGGAGTGCGACTGTACCTAAATCAGTGGAAGACTGAGTTCGGGCTCAACTACATTCCAGGTAGAAGTTAATTGGTAGTAGGCTAGTGCCTGTAGCGGCTTAATACAGTTTGGTGTTTAATTTGGACTGGGTCCCAGGGTTTTTCTGCATTTGCGGTTTCCTTGTTAATAAAATTTTCGGTGTCTGTGTTATTTATTTTTCCGCATTATATTGTTTATCTTTATAATTGAAATATCACAGGTTGTGTATTTATCAATCACAGTAGATAGGTCTGACCTTGTTTTTTGGATTAGACTTGATTGATCCATGGATATTGGTCTTTGGTACCGTCCAAGAACTCTTTTTGTAATTAGGTTCACGGATTTAATTTTTTAAACGTTCTAATCACAAGAGAGATTGAGATATAACTCTAGACACTTTCCTTAATGTAGTTTTAACTCTCGGAGTCTTGTTGAGTTTTTCCATACAGATTGCCTACGAAAAAATTGGTGGTGTATTTTGGTACCCTTAGTGTTTTAATTGGTAAGAGAGCAGGCAAACACGTTAAGACCTTATAAATCTGTGATTGAAGCAGTCTGACTATATGGACATGAGTGCAATATTGATAAACGTTCCGCCAGCGTTTGATGGCTCAAATTACTTATGATGGAAAATCGTTATGTGTTCCTTTTTACATGTCTGTGACTTTGAGACATGGAAACTTGTAGTTATTGGATACGAAGCACCAACAGTTGTTAAAAACGTAGCTACTGTTGCGAAGCCATTAGGAGAATATAGTGAATCCGAGATAATTGATGTAAAGCATTATTATGATGGGTTGAACGCTATTATCCACGCCATAATCCTAGATCTTCAGCACCATGTGACCTCGTGCACTAAGTCTAAAGATGCTTGGGATATCTTAGAAACAGTATTTGAAGGAGATACCTCAGAGAAAGATGCTAGGCTTCAAAACCTAACTTCTGACAGGGAAAACCTTCTTATGTCTGATGAAGATTCGTTTGAAGAATTTAATCAAAAGGTGTCTAGTAATTTTAATGCTTCTTATGCATTAGGGGAGACTATCTCCCAAAAGGACATTGTGATGAAAATTCTCCGATCTTTACCAGCAAGATACGAGTCTAAGAAACATACCATCATGGGAGGAAATAACCTTCATACACTTTTCAGAAACACTCGTGTTGGAAAGTTGAAGATCTTTGATCATGAACTGCAATCCAAAGCTGGAAAGAATATTGCGTTCAAAGCACTGAAGAACACTAGAACCTAAAAAGTGAAAGTGTTGACAATTCTGGAGATGATCTTGTTGATCCTGATTTTTCTGATGAAGATCTTGATAACTCAGTTTCACTGATCATAAGAAAGATTAAAGAGCTTCTTAGGAAGACAAATAAACGATTTTCCAAAGAAAAACCTCCAACATCAACTAAGCCACATAATCGTATTTCTGCTAAAAATAGAGATTCCAACGATACTGACGATGAGGATATGCCACAGTGCTTCAAGTGTAAAGGATTCGGTCACTTTGTCAATGAGTGTCCAAATCGAAAAAGTACACTTACAACAAGAGTTTGGCTGCAACACTTGATGAGACCTCTGATCATTACGATTCTGAATAGTTAGATAATTCAAGTGTAGCAGTTTTTGGTGAAATTGTCAATTTTGAGAGTTGTAGCAATACTCATATCAATCTTTATAATTTAATTGATGATTCTTAATCAAAATCATTAGAGAATGTAATGGATTTTTCATATACTTATGAGATTTTGATAATGTTTCAGGTACTTGTGTTTAGCCGCTAAAGTTGTTCCTAAACCAATCTCCAATTCAACATGTCCTTATTGTACTAGAAAAGGTCATGGGCTCATACAAAGTTTCAAATACAAACATAAACTAAGGCATGTCAACAAACTACAACGGAGAGCTAGTCGGTTGGCAAATGCGCTTAAACTTGTTCAAAAATCCAATCCCGAGGTACACAAAGTTAACTTTTCTTCTTCTAAGAGATTGATTGATTCTAAGGATAAGGAAAAATCTCAAACAAAGAGAAGAGTTTGGGCTAAACGTTCCATAGTGAAGGATATTATCAATTCCATGCAGGAAACTGGTGGTGACCAATCTAATACTCACCTCAACACAATCTAATTGTGTTGAAATGTGCATCTTATCTCATGCGCCCTTGAAAGAGATAAGAACCTTGCACATCAGGGATTTTGGATCAAAATTGAATATTATTACTTGGATTTCCATCTTTATCAGTCCATGCTTATCTATGTCTCAAGTAATGGTATTGAAAATTTTGATCTAATAAACTTAAAAAGGATAAAAATTACATTTTCATTCCATTTTAGGTTTTGTATGTTCCGGTACGTGAACCTTTATAAGTTCCGAAATCCTGCATGATAAAATGTCTTCTTCTTTAAGACTCATATCTTTTTCACAAGAAGTGTTGCCTATTAGGCCATATATTTGTGTCTCACAAATCCATTTTATTCTCACGAATCATGGAGGCTCCAATCACAACATCTTCTCGTGAAGCCTATGCTCCAATGGTTGTTGATACTGATCCAACTAAAAATGAGAAGGAAATGTCTTTTCCTCTTGTCTCGTAGATCGGATTATTCCAATCAGAAAAGGTTTGAAAATCTTCTTGGAGAACTTAAGAAAACCAAGAAGGAGGTACCGGGACTAAATAAGATTTTGCAGAGATCTCTCAAACCTCAAGCGCTTGTCAATCAACAGCCTACCAAGTTTGCAAAAGTTATCTCCTTCATTCATGAACCATATGTTCCTATTCCAATTATTGATAAGGAGTTTGGAGATGATAAAGAATTCTTAAAAGACTTTAAATACTAGGAAACTTCTTTTGAGGATTTTATTCTTGAGATTAATAACTAGGGTTTGGTGTAGCAAAGATTGTGATTACACATAGCTATTTCCAACGTTTTTCATCTTGCATGTTTTTAGATTTGTTTATTTAAATTCTAGAGTTGTTGGAAGATGAACTTGCAGTATGTAATCATTATTGGTTTAATTATTGCAAAAATATTATGAAATATTTGTGCTTTTACGTTCTCGTGAATCGAGCTAATATTTCATATATGCTCATAAGTTAAATCTATTATGTTTTTATAAATAGGAAATAGAACAAACTCTTTGAGATTAATCTCGCAGTATTGATCTTCTTGTGATCACACTTTCGTGTTTTGGTGCTTGACACACTCCGTAAGATTTTCTTATGTTGAGTAAAATCGAGAAAAATTGTCTATTTGTTCGTAACTAACCTTGAGATTAATTTATATCGATACTATGGATACAAATCCTTGTGATTTGTTAATGTCCGTCAAAATCCTTCTTTTTCACAAAAGCAAGGTCACTCATGTTTTTCTCTTGGGTATGACATTTAATGAGGAAGAGTTTTTAAATGAACTTGTGCTTAATTGTTATATCTTTGTGGGGAGTAAGGCTGTGGAATTTTAAAGGAGATGCTTGTATCTTTTTAATCTCCTAGGATGGGCGCTAAATATTTATTACTATATGAAATCATCTGAATAAGTTGATATGAGAAGTTGCTTTTTAACTATGTTATTATGTAGTATCTCCATCTTCCTTAAAACTTGAGATATCTTTTGGTTGTATTCATTATGATCCCGCGATTTTCGTACCTTTGTGTTAATTTTATTGACAAAAAGGAGGAGAATTATTTAGTAGTTTCATACTACATACATATGGTTTACGGATCATTATGTAAGGGGGAGTGAATCATTTAGCAATAGGTTTCACCTATTACACAAAAAATGTAAGTATTGACTAAGGGGGAGAAACATATCACCGTAGTATTACTTCAGAGTTGAGATACAATTGAACTTTGGAGAGAAGATAATAATACTATGTTTCTATATAACGACGAATGTTTTTATAGCTATAGATCTTCAACAACAACGATGTTGAGTTGAACATGTTCAAAATCATTGCGACTTAAAATAGCGAAAAATTCAAGGAGAGTTGAAGAAACCAAGGAAATCAAGGCATGATGGATCCAGGAGTTTTTCAAAGCTTTATTTTTGTTATCCATATGTATTGATAGTTTTGTCACTAAAATTGACAAAGGGGGAGATTGTTAGAGCATTGCTAGGTCGGACTCACAAGTGTTGCTATATCAATCTTGTTGTCAAATTTAGTTGTCAAAAATGTATCTTGATTTCTAGTTTACAATTAGTTAAGTCTCGGTCTAGGATAGAGGTAGTTGAGAAACGAATAAGTCATCATTTGCTTTCTACCGTTTGAAGGCGAAGATCAACAGAAGCTTTAGGAGAACTTCATCAACAAAAGGTAAGTGAAGACTGCACCACCTATTTCTCAAGTTATATTCCTCTTTCTATCTTTGATATGATTGTCGCATAACTTATTAGACTAGCTTGCATATACAAGAATTTTGAGTCTAGAACTAATCAGTTAGTTTACGAATTTCTCGAAATATGGTGACTAAGCTTAATGAACATTTGTTCATACTTGATCAATTTCGGTGGAGAAAAATTTATTGTTCGGAACAAAATCTTGATTAAAGTTTATCATTCGAAAATAGCCTGAAATAGTGATATATGTCATTGATGTTATTCAGGAATGTTTTGAATTGATTTAGAGAACTATACAACTATTATATTCGGAATACAAGACAGTGTTATCAGTCTTACAAACTGAGAAAACTGTTATATGTCTGAAGCCGTATTACATATACTCGTACACGTAGCGGAGTAATTATATACCGACTTTCAGATTTGTGTGATACGTATATTTGTATGCACATCCTGGGAAAATCTGTTTGTTTCGTGATCCAGATAGGTATGTATTTTCATATAAAAACCATTTTGGAACTGTGGTAAGGGAACCGGGTTAAAGTACGCAAACCGGTATGCGAACCAATATAGTTCTATGTTCTAGAACCACTTTAGTACCCAAATCGGTACGCAAACTGAAAAGATATTGTGAACTCCGGAACCGGTGAAGATCTTAAGTTTGCAAACCAGTACGTGAACTGAAAAAGTTATGTCAACTCCGGAACTTAGTGTTGCACCTCACTTCGCAAACCGGTACGTGAAATGAAAAAGTTATTTCAACTCAAGAACTCGGTTTTGCTTATAAGTTTGCTAGCCGGTCCGCGTACCTTGACTCAGGCGATTCAAGAACTACTCAAGTAATTGTACTTTGTGCATTTACAAACTATGTCGATTATGATTCAATTGCGATTAAATTACTTCTCCTAGATAAAATGTATTTGATCAATTCTCTATAATACACTAGACTTATTTTATCACATGATTGTGACTCAAGTTTAATGTCTTTGTGTTCATGGAAATGAGTGTTAATCTTTAAAGTTCAAACCGGCTAGTTTCGGCTAACCATGTTGGACATAGTCTTTGTACACGGTGCGGTTACGGTTTACCTAACCCGAGTGTATATCTTGTTTATGTGATTACGATTCAAAGATTGCATCTAACGGTGGATATTGTTTGCTTGGTTCCAAAGCTATCTTAGCTTAAACCTAAAGCAACCTATGCTTTGAAGTCTATATAAGGGGAACTCTTGGCAACTGGAATCTTTGAATCCTGACACTACTTTTGGGTGTGTCCTAGTTGTATCTAGAGTCGTCCTCTCCAGAAACCCTTTTAGGGTTTAGCGACTATTAAAAACTTCATTGGGATTCATGAAGATGGGTCCAATTATCTTTTATCTTGATAACTTGAGTATCCTGATCTTTTTCGATTGTTGATTTATCACTTGAACAAGATAGAAAGAAATCACAAAGTTCTCATCGTCTCAACTTTGTGATTCCATTAGTTTTATACTTGTGAGGTGAATAATAATCTAGGATGCACTTCGGGTTGCATAAGTCCGGATTTTCAGGATAGCCAGACTTTTGACAAGTTGTTATCGATTTCCATCACCTGGATCTTACGTTTGATCTGATCATCCATTTCAATCATAAATCAGGAAATCAATTATATAAGCTTAATCTGTGGGAGGCGGCTTTGGTTTAAAGTCTTCAATTGAGTTGAAGAAACTCTTAGTTGGTGTGACGTCATCTAAGGAAATCAATTGTGCGGAGTTCTGTTGGGATTCAAGAGGCGTAAGGAGTGCGACTGTACCTGAATCACCGAGATATTGAGTTAGGGCTCAACTACATTCCAGAACGAAGTTAATTGGTAGTAGGCCAGGGTCTCTATCGGCTTAATACAGTTTGGTGTTCAATCTGGACTAGGTCCTGGGGTTTTTCTGCATTTGCGGTTTCCTCGTTAACAAAATTTCTGGTGTCTATGTTATTTCTTTTTCCGCATTATATTGTTTATCTTTATAATTGCAATATCATAGGTTGTGCGTTGATCAATCACAGTAGATAGGTCCGACCTTATTTGTTAGATAAAACTTGATTGATCCTTGGATATTGATTTTTTTTACCGTCCAAAAACTCTCTTTGTAATTAGGTCATCACGGATTCAAATCTGTAAACGTTCTAATCACAAGAGAGATTGAGATATAAATCTAGACACATTCCTTGACTGATTTTTAACTCTCGGAGTTATGTTGAGTTTGTCGATACAGATTGCCTACGAAAAAATTGGTGGTGTATTTTTGTACCCCCGGTGTTTTCACAAATACATCAGCGCACAAAGATGGTGTTAAAAAGTGTGCCAACAGTAGGCACGATGAATTTGTGGAAGTGAAATGTATGCACTGTTACGTATACAAAATCCATGACCGCACAACTTTTTTCTATTTGATGTAATCAATGGAAACATTTTTCTTAACCTTTCTTTGCATTTTAAAGTGTTACGAACCAAGTCTGCATAAATGAAAATTTCTAACTTAGTTTTTCTTTATGTTCAATTATAGATTGTGCTTACTGGGATTGAGTAATGTGTATACGCAAGATAACCTTCAACGGGTGAAATGTTTGTGGTTACTTTTGGCTTTTGTACATTTCTAACATGAATTTTAAGATTTGTGTGGGTTAGACCTGTTGCTTGATCCCCTATGTTTAAAACCTCCATTGTTAGTTATGTGCACTTGATATATCAATTACTTGCTTTTGTTCTATTAGGTAGTTTAATTTTCGTAATTATGAACCCAAACAGGTTTGTTTGAAAGTTTGGAACTAAGCTTTTATGGATCTAACTGGTGTAAAATAACTACTCATATAATAATTTATACATTGCGTATTAGTTATGTCCTGAATTCATATGGAAGGGATTATAGTGTTCAAAACCCACGGTTAGGAGTGGTGGTCAAATATATTTGTGTGAGAGTTTTGATTTTAGTGTTCTTAGGCAGGGGACTAGATTTATTTGTGGAGACATATTTATGTTGCATCTTCGGAATCCTTATTTAAATCCCCAGTCCCTTTCCATTGTATATGAAGATTTTGAAATCGTTTTACATAATCTTTTTCCTGAGCAAACTCAGTTTTTCATTGTCAAGAAAATCACATCTGACCTAGGAGAGCTTATTGCATTCAATGATCCCATCTCTTACCCAAATGTTTACAGCAACATTAGTATCCAGTTAAGAATTGATTTAGCTCAACCTCTGATTTTTGGAGCCTATGCACCAAATAACTTTCATTCTGGTAACTGGATCACATTCCAGTTCCTTGAGCTTCTAAGAATTTTTTGCAACTATTGCAACAGGCTAGGTCATATATCCAAAGACTGCATTGAAATTGTTCTCCTTAACCATCCTAGATTGCAATCCCCATTTCCTATCCCTCCCCCCTCCTCATAACACTCTAGAACTTGAAGATAATTACACTGATGAGGAAAGATTCAACGTGGATATAAATGATCCAGAACTTGATTGGAGTGATTGGAGTCTTGAAAACAATCACTCATCTACATCCTCAGGCTAGGACCAGTCTGTTATATCATTCTCTGAAGGGGAACAAGATCTTAGAGGATATAATTAAAGTGGTTTCAACTCTTATATGTCTTCATATTCTGAAAAAACTGACTCAGATGGTTTCCATGGATGGAATAGCACCAATATTAACAGCCTCAACAGCTCAGAATGTAAATCCCCAAGAGATGCAAGAACAACTCAAGAATCTGAAGCAACAAGCCATCTACAACATTCACATTCTGCTAGCCCTGCCAATTTCCTTACATCGTACATCGACTCAGATTTTGAGCTTTCCTCTGATTCATACTCAAGCTCACCAAACAACATTCAAATCCCAGGGCAAAAGAGATTAAATCCTGAGCAGCATGAATTTCTACTCAAAAATGGTATTGGTACATCTACTGCAACATCTATATCAAGAATAGCTTCAACCGAAGAAGTTCAGCAATGGAGAGCTCAATCCAGTCTTTCCCAGGGGCGAATCCACCGTGGGGCCAGTGGGTCACTGACCCCCATAGGATTTTTTAGAGAAAAAAATTTGTATGCAATTTTCGTTCAAAACTACTTAGTGCCCCCACAATATTTAAGTTAATTACACGTATAAGATGATGCTTGCCAAATTATTCTCAACCTTATTTCCATATCCAACGAAATACAAAATTACCCTAAAACTAAGGATTATTTATAGGTATAATCCCTATTTTACCGTATAATTGATTTCTTAAAGTTTAACAACATATATGCTTCGTATGAACATCTACATACTACAGTTTCCAACTACATCGATTCTATTTTCAAGTAAGGGTTCATAGTCCAATGTTACTCAATTTTTTATTTTTTCTTCAAACTCATTTCTTTTTATATTTTTTTTCTTCATGAATTAGTTAATTTATGAGTCGTTTTACCAATGAAATTGGATCTATTATGACTGTGAATTACTATCGTTTTTCAAATTATATTTTTAGTTATTTTGATCTTGGAGTTCAAATTATATTTTTAGTTATTTTGATCTTGGAGAAGAAATTGTGCCCCCACTGAACTTTTGTTATGGATTCGCCACTGGTCTTGCCAAGCGAATCAAAATTGATATTCTGTTCAGGCTAGCCTCTCTCCCAGCAGAAACATCCACAAAAACAACAAATTAAGCAACAACAACAATAAAACCAACAGCTTCTTCATCTCATCCATGTGAGAATCCAGCACATTAACACATTATCTACATTCAAACTCAGAGTAAAATGATTGACATCTTGGGGCCGGTGGACCTTCCACTTTTTGGGACTTTAGTTTCTTCTTTAGTAGTAACTGTATATTCTGCATATGTTTTTATGGTTCTGCACCAGTTATTATTTTATTGTATATGTACGTTTGCATTTCAGGTTAGCATCATATTAGCTAAAATCGTCACTTAGGTTTCACTATCTTAAGGATTTTATTTCAGTATTATATCATATGTGATCGTAGTTTCATCTTTCTGGATACAGAGTGCTTTTGGGTTAGTAATATATGAAATCATAAAATATTAAGTATGTACTACTAGTCTAATCTTTATGTCTGTATTCTTCTCCTTTGTGTTTCAGCGTGTTAGTATCTTGGTAATTATATCTTATATTAGTATGTTATATGTATCTTCATGTCCGTTTATGCAAAGTGCAATAAGATTATAATGTATAATTATTAGTAGTGTACTGTTTGTTCCTAGCTTTTCTGCAAGTTAGAGTGCTTTCGAATTTCTATTTTTTTTAGTTTTCTATATTAACCGTATTCTTATCCTCTGCATCTGTTTGATCTTCCTTTAACCCTGCTTCATATATCGCGTTTTACATTACAGTCTATCCCCTAAACTTCGTCTCATCTTTTTACCTTGTATTTCATTTTAACTTTATAGTAGAAAATAGTTGTCACTTGTGAGTTTTCTTAGTGTCGTCTGTGTGTATATACCTAGCCTTTATACAACTCTGAATTTTAATGTTTGCATGGTTTATCATCTCTAGTTTAGTACGTTTCTTATTGTCTCTGATCCTTAAGAGTTATTTCAGCTTGTGCTTTAGTTAACTTCCAAGCTCAGTGTTTCTATTGTATGTTCCAACTTTTCTCTTTGGTATATCTATATTTGCTGCATTTTCTTGTCTTCCACTCAATCACCATCGCTGGAACCTTCATTTTATTTTTTCCTAATTACCCAATCCGTTTCAATCCTTTTTATTCCCCGCAGTCAAACCCAAATAACAATCCATCCAACTTTTTTTTTGCAATTTAACCTCGTTATACAACTCCATTTTCATTCCTTTTTCTTTAGAACCTCCCCTAGTATAATTCTCCTTCCAGTTCTATCATCTCCTCATCATGAGTATCGTGGCATGGAATTGCCAAGGAATTTACAATCCTATAACCATTCAACATCTAAAATGGCTTATTTCCCTCCACAGGCCAATTTACTTTTCTTTTCGGAAACGTTAGCTAGCGGCCCATATGTATAGGATTACCCAGTACCTTCAATTCCAAAACCATACCACTGTTCCCAAGATTGGTAGAAGAGGTGGACTTTGTCTTATGTGAAAGATTAATTTAAATGTTCAAGTTATACTTCAATCCCAAAGCTACATTAACGTCATCATCACACCGCTAGATCAAGGTCCACCATGGCTCTGCACCGGAATCTACGACCCACCTCACCCGAATGCAAGACAAGACTTTTGGCAGGATTTCCCCGTAATATTCCCTGAAATCAACAACACAACGCCATGGGTATTAATAGGAGATTTCAACAAAGTGATGAACCAATCAGAAAAGAAAGGAGGAAGGCAAGTAACATATGCCCAGACACAACCTTTTTTCACAATGATAGATCAAATGGGATTTATGGATTTAGGATTCCGCTAGGATTCATACACATGGACAAACAATCAGCAAGGACAAGATAACATCATGGAAAGACTAAATCGAGCTATCGTTACGCAAAATTGGAGTACGACCAATCCTCATGCGGGAATTACTCATCTTCCAAGAATAGCGATGATCATGCTCCAATTTTGCTTCAAACCAAGGCAATTGACTGACAAGGGCAAAAAAACTACAAGTTCGAGCATCTTTGGATAATAAATCCACAACTCAAGCAGATAGTCGACACATCTTGGAATCAACAAAACGACTCGGAACCTGCCTTAAACCTTCAATTAAAGTTCATTTCAACTGGTGAAGTCCTTATGGAACGAAATAAGGAAACTTATGGACACCTTCCAACCCTAATCAAGAAATTTATGATTCAAATTAAAATGACACAACATCAATGTGTTACGCGAATGGGTGCTGAACTTGACTATTGGATAAACCTGGAAAAGCAGCTTCGAATGCAACGCCTAAATTTGCCACAGTGTCATGTAACATATTGGCAACAGAGGTCCAGAATCCAATGGCTTCAATCAGGGGAGGCCAATACAACCTTCTTCCACAAAAAATCCACCATACACCGAAGTTGCAATAACATCTAGCAATTGTATGATCAACAAAACAACTGGGTCAGCGATAAAGATCAGGATTCGAATAATTCTTGAACATTTTACTGACCAATATACAGGTACAAGTACAATAATAAATGAGGAAATTTTTGCACAGATCACACCTGGATTATCTTCAAGACTATGCTCTCAACTCACGCAAGAAGTATCTATATAGGAATCAAACATGCTCTCTTCTCCATTAATTCAGAAAGTGCTCCAGGACCTGATGGGTATACTAGTAAAATTTTCAAAGTTTTTTGGGAGACAACATATCAACATCTAATAGCCATGGTCCACAGCCTTTTTAACAACCTAAACATTCATCGTCTCATGAACCATACCAATATCACCCTCATCCCAAAAGTAGAGCACCCATCAAAGCCTTCCCAATTCAGACTAATCATCCTGTGCAATGTAGTCTACAAAGTTATTTCAAAAATATTAGTAAATCGCATTCGCCCGCTCCTCCCATTTTTAATAATCCCATATCAGAGTGCTTTTGTCCCGCAACGATCAATTCATGATAACATAGCAATTGCAAGAAAACTTTTCCATCACATTAAATCTTCTGCTCTCACCAAAGATCAAAAAATTGCTTTTCAGCTGGATATCAAGAAAGCTTATGATAGCTTAGATTGGGTATTCATCAAAACAGCTTTTACAAAGATGGGATTTCCAATCATATTTGTAGAATACATCATGTTATGTATCACTTCGGTCACTTATTCAATTAACATAAATTGTACACCACACGGATACATCACCCCTACCAGAGGAATCAGAAAGAGAGACCCCTTATCCTCTTATATTTTCATAATTTGTGCAGAAATCCTTTCAACAAATTTGGGAAATCTGTAAGCACAAAATCTGGTGAGAGGGTTAAACATTTCTTAGAAAACTCTACCTATCCTGCATTTGATGTATGCGGACGACCTGCTAATTACTCATAAGGCATCGCGAGAAAGCAATAACCACCTTCAGAGACTACTTCAAGCCTACAGCTCTTCGGCAGGTCAAGAAATCAACACAACAAAATCCACAATAATTCATCACCCAAGATTGCAACAACATCAGTTGGACGAGATCAAACAATTCTTTTACATGCCAACATCGACAACACCGCCAATATATCTGGGAGTACAATTCAAACACGGAAGAAGATCCAGTCAAATTTTTGAACCTCTCCTTCAACGCTTAGCACGAAAAACTCAGGGATGGATGACTAAATGCCTTAATCAAATAGGAAGGTTAGTACTCATCAAAACCTCCTTATTACCTACTTCCAACCACCTAATGCAAACACAACTATTCCCTACCCACATATATAAACAGATAAATCGGATAGCTAGGAAAAAAAATTGGGAACATGACTCATCAGTTAGAAAACTACACCCATTAGGATGGTACAAACTAAACAAACCAACAGCTATAGGAGGTCTCTGCATCAGGAAAAGTAGCCATCACAATAAATCCTTATTGATGAAGAGAATTTGGAATATCCACATCCATCCCAACTCCATTTGCTCCAGATTATACAATGAGAAATATCTGCATAATATATAAACCGATTTTTCAAGGAAATACTCCAATTCCTTCAGCATCTAGCCCGCAATGGAAACAAATGGCCTCAATAATCCCAACAATTCAACAATTCATATTCCATCAAATCGGAAACGGTTTGGACATTCCTATCCAAACAAATTGGATTCCTCATGTACAAAACCTTGATCCCATCGATCCAATGCTACTCGATCCAAACAGTTGATGATCTCATTGACCCTATCACCCGTACCTGGAATCACGATCAATTGACCAAGATACCACCACATGCACTCCAATACATTATAAATATCCACATTCCCCAAAACATGCCTCAAGATAAAATCCTTTAGCCACATTCAAAATTTGGAAAATACACAACTTCCACTGGTTACAATTGTCTAATCAACAAGACATCCATCACAACCTAAATTCCCTCCCACACACCAAATTCATATGAAAATTACCTTGTCCACCAAAAATTCAACTTTTCTTATGGAAAGATATAAATGAAGCTCTGTCGACCTATTATATTTTACACCGTATTAATATCACCTACTCCAATCAATCCCCTCGCTCCAATAATGAACCAGAAACAGCAGAACACGTGCTTATTCACTGCCCAATGGAGACAACTACCTGAAACAACCTTTTAGCTTCTATATCAATAACCCAAGCCAATATCTTCTCTCCCATCTCCATAAACAACCAATCAACCATCTCACTGGTTTTACAACAAGCTAACCATACCCCATCAATATCAACTTTCTGTTTTATCTTCTTGACCCTCTGGACATCCAGAAATGATCTGGTTTTCAACCATCACCATAAAACTTTGGATAGCATTCTGGCACAGACTTGGAGGCAACAACAAGAATTTGAATGGGAAAAAAAGTTAATACCCCCAGTTTTACTTGGAGATCCACCGATTGCAGCCATAACAATAAATACCATATCAACAAAAATAATACTAGCAGGATGGAGAACACCAGAACATGACTGGTTAAAGATTAACACGGATGCGGCTGCGAGGGGACACCAAAGAATGGCAGGCGCATGATTTATTTGCAGGGACTCGAGTTCTCACAACCACTAGGAATAACTACAACCCTAGTAGCTGAAACGTGGACAACTCTTTTGGCTTTAAGGATGACGACATAAAGACAATTGCCAAAGGTTATCTTCGAAACAGATTCGTAAAATTTGATGCGCTTTATAAAAACTGACACAGAAGCCCCATGGTATATTACAAAAATGATTTACGAAATTAAACAGAAATTGCAACAAATTCCACAATGTGTTATTCAGCACAACTATAAAGAAGGGAATCAAGCGGCAAATGGTTTAGCAAACTACATAGCTGATGGAAGCCAAGTGGGAAATTTATCGACAACAATATGGGACCAGGCAATCCCACCTTTTATCAGACAAATTATTATAAATGACTCAGTGGGTACAAGATATCCACGTGTAATATCTATCTAGTTCTGTTATTTGTTTTACATGCTTCAGGGGAAAAAAAAAGATTTTTTTTTTTACCACATGATAGAAAAGAGATAAATAAAAATTTGTTTTTTAGGCAGTTACGAACATCTTTATAAGCAGTTGTTTTTTTTTACTTTATCAGAACTGTTTAAAAACAAATTTTGTTAAAAATACTACATGTCAAAAAGAAAAGAGTGGCCCGACCACATCGTAGCCGGGGCGTGACGCCGAACGGTGGTGGAAAAGGTCAAACCGAAAGATTACTTTCTCAAAAATCACTTTTTGGTCCTTTTGTGTTGACAAAAGTCAACATAATTTTGGCCCTGTATTGTTAATAACCACGGTCATAAAAATTAACGGTTAGGAAAAGCATTGTATACTTGAGTTGTGTGTGTGCAACTCATGATATCAAAGAGGGTGTCCACTACTTTATTTATTTTTTTGGTATCCGATGTCCATTACTTACTCCATGGTCAACTTAACCTGATAAGGACTGTGTTGTAACAAAAAAAAAAAGACCTAGTGACCCGGCGGATTTGCAGGGGTGGGTTTAGTGTGGGTCCCACCCCCTTGTGTCATATCGGGATCTGGCCTGCGGGATGTAAATCATTTTTGTTGTAAAATTCATCCATGTCAGATTTCAAACTCATAAATCAGCGAAGGAAGAAGAATGGAAGATGAAGGCAGTACTGTGGTAGTCTGTCCATGGATGCTAAAAGCTTAACTTAAATTATTTACTCCTTCATCACAACATCTCTCTATTGATATTTCTATTACTTTTCGTTTCCTTCGTCCATATATCCTACTGGTATGGTTCTATGGAGAAGATTTGCGGCAGATTAGAGCAGATTTATTAAGTATATTCTAGGGTTTAATTTATTAGAAGATCCCAAATTTTGCCTTCTTAATCTAACGACTTTTGGTTTGGTACACATACCTGGATCGTACTTTCAGTTGGACGACCGAATAGTGCGTTGCCGACTGATACGGAATAGTTCGCGAATTATACGCGAATCATCCGGCGAATTGCTAACTACAGCTAGCCACTTCTAGGTGGTTGCAAGTCCAGACCGAGAAAGAGAGTGAGAATTGAAAACCAAAATCCTCCATATGGTTTAATACACTAAAACACCGCGTTATCCAGGGTTTGTCTCCACGCATTAGTAATTTCTTCAATCAGTGATTTCACATTCATGTTTGTTTGGCAATGATTTTCTGAACATTTTAGGGTTTTGAGTTTATTAACCTACATTGAATTTTTTTAGTCCTCATAATGTATGAGTTGTTTCCATAAAAGACAGGTGATTCCTTCAATTTGGTTATATTTATTACCTTTGTTGTTGAATTAGGTGAATAATAATTTGTGCAGATGGGTCGAGGGTCTGATTCTGATTCTCCTGCAAAGGGAAGAGGGTCTTCTAGAAGGAGGAGTCCAGTTCAAAGACAAAGATCCCCTGCTCGACGGAAAAGCTCTCCAAGAACTAGGTCTCCTGTTAGGACCAATTATTCTCATAGAACTAGATCACCTACTAGATAAAAAGATAAATCCTCTAGTCGTGGCAGGTCTCCCAGGAACGAGAGCACATGTTCTCCATCACCAAGGACTAAGCGTCTTCAAAGAGCTCAAGCAGACATGGAGGTTGATAGAGTAGGTGATAGAGAACGTGAAGGAAGACGGTCTAGTAGTAGTAGGGAAGGAGATAAAGAGATGCACAAGGAAAGAGGTGGAGATAGGGAAGGCGATAAAAGGAGGAGCATGGAAAGAGGTGGAGATAAGGAAGGTGATAAAGAGAGGAACAGGGAAAGAGGTGGAGATAAAGATGATCCTCGTAACATAAGGGAGAGAAGGTCGAGGGAAACTGGAAATGGGGGTAACTTTAGATCAAAACACAAGCAGTCTACCTCGCCAGTTGATTGAAGCAACAGGAACAGAAACGCTTCCCGCTCACCTCTTAAGTGTTTGAGGAGCATAGCACATGACGAGGTGTCTGGTGATATCTTATACTAGCTACTTTATCTTCTTGTTAATTATACTATCACGTTTTACCTGAAGAAATTTCCTGAGACTTGAGGTACCACTTATACATGTGTTACTTTGATAATAAACAAAAATATAAAAATCGAAGTATCTAACCTGTATCAGGGAAAAATTGTTACTCCACTTAAAACTCGAATTACTGCTCAATCCCACGCTTTTAGATATTTATTTTTTTCTTTTGTCCAACTAGTATTTGGTCTCCCTGTCACTTTCTTAACCTTCGGCATTTGCATTGAAGTGCTTTCCCCGCATGACCCGGACCTCGTTTGGTTTTTGTTCTACATAGGTTTAAAATCCAAAGCTTGAGTCGGCGCATAATTATAAATTCAAGGAAGTGCTGAAGGATTTACCAAAAATTCCACCTCATGTGAAGTTGATTTTTGACAAACTCATAACAGCCTTTTATTCATGTTCACTATTTTAATACTTTCAACTAATGTTCAGCTTAATTTTGTTACATCATAATAATGCTGCTTGAGTTTGATGCTTGAACTATGACCTGATAATTGATTATCCCTTTATCCTGTTGCAGTTACCTAACTCAGAAGGAGAAGACCATCGTGGATAAGTTTCTCTTCCTTTAACAATATCACTTCTCAATGAGTTGTAAAATGCTGCTTATATATATATATATGTTCCTCGAGATCTTGTAAAATTGCATGAGGTAACTTAATTGTGAAATTCTTGTCTTCAAGAGTCTCTTTGTGAACTGGATTTTGTAATGCTTTATGGTTGGACCAACCCTACGGTATTTATTTTCTATTTAACTGAAATAAGCAAGAAGTATGTGGACATGTTTTCAAGAAAATATAGCTGATAAGCTCTCTTTCTTGCTCAGGGATGAGGGTGATATTTCAGTCACCAAGATGAAGGCCGTTGAAGAAGCCTTGGAAAAGATAATACTTTCTCCATGTTGCCATGTGTCAATTCATAGTGCCCAACGTATTACCCTGCATTTTTGTGACAAGCATGATTCTTGTGAATATAAAAGTGATATAAATGAATACCTCGAATTCATTGTGATTTTTATTGAGTGTGGTGGCTAGTTTGTTTCTGAAAGCTATTAATATTTTTTATTTTACCGGTATGATGAATTTATTGAAGATAAGGGAAGTCTTTTTGAGGCTGGATGAAGTCATTTGGGTTTGATATTTTCTGGAAGATATGTTAGGCAGCTTTCAATCTTTCTGACCTTACATAAAAAAAATGATTACAGCAAAAACCTTCATTTGAGCTATCTGGGAAGCTTGCTGAAGAAACTAATCGTGAAAAAGGTAAGATGTTTCTCTAAATATATATGCTACTCCTTTGTTTCTTTCTCATTCGATTTTAAAGGTAGTGTTGTAGATGCTATTACATTTGCGGTGTGGTCATTCTTAAGTCTCTATTTTCTTCTTTAAGTCACAAAAACAATATGAAAACCAACATTCTTTATGAGTTTAAATGATTAGTTAATCAAAGCTTCTTCTTTCAGGTGTGACACTGCTCTTTACTGAACCTTCGGATGCTCGCATACCAGATGTAAGATGGAGGCTTTACGTCTTCAAGGGTGGTGAAGTGCTTAATGGTAAAATTTTCATATTATTTTCAATCTCTTTCCCTCCTTTTGGGCGTTTGTTTTTTTATTTTAATACATGTTTCTTGAAAGTATTTTAGTTCCTTTAGCTGAACACCTTTTCGTTTAGTTGTTTTATTAACTTAAATGTCTGATTGACAGATCCCTTATACATACACCGAAAAACTTGTTACGTTTTTGGAAGAGAAAGGAGGGTTGCTGATATTCCTACAGACCATCCCTCATGTAGCAAGAAACATGCTGTCATCCAGTATCGGTAAGTTTGATACTTAAAAGTAATGTCCTGCAAATTGTTGTTCTTCACCCTTTCATGATTTCTCTGGAGCATTTCTAATGTTGTTTGTTTTTAAATTTCCAGGCTAGTAGAGAAAGAGCAACCTGATGGCATGTTAAAAAAGAAAGTTAGGTAAGACTGGTGTAATGTTATATTTTGTTTTTGATTGGGGAAGATTGGAAAGATATTTATGGCATATTGTTGTTGTAATTTTTGATTAAACAGACCTCAGATGCTAACCTTTGTCTTTGTCAATTGTCATAGCCCTTACATAATGGATCTAGGGAGCACGAAACCCAATGTTTCTCAATCTGGTTTTATATTTTTACTACTGGCTTCGTGGCATTTTATTATTTTTACAGCAACTTCCTTTTAACACTTCACTTTTCTGGAGCAGGATGATCACATCGAGTCCCAACGCTACTATGAGCTAAAGTTAAAAGACACGATTAAGTTTGGCAATTGCAGGTACACAGCTTTACCTTGAAAGACCACCTTATTAGAAAATATTTTGATTCTTGTATCTTTGAAAATTACCCAACCCTTTAGACTAATATGTAACTACTTAAAGTTTTGATTACTTTATTCCATTTTGCTGTTGGTTTTGCAGTCGAGAATATGTTGTGTTGCACGAGAATTCGGCTCATTAACCAAGTACTGCATCAGCATTACTCTGTGTTTGGTTGGTAGACGCGGATTGCAATGGGGATTTTTCTGTTTAGACGAGCTTAGATAGTCTTGCCATCTATTCAAGTGGGATCAGGAAGGTACAGATGTTTGAGATACTCTTAAACAAGTCTATGTTTTCATTATAAATCAGTTGACAACCGTAACGTCCATTGTTATGAGTACTTTTTGCGTTTTGGTGCCCTCTATAGCTGATTTTCGACACTGTTCATTCTTAATATAGCTCAGTTTAGGTAATTTGAGCTTCCCGCAGTTCCTTGTTTTGAATGTGTCGAAGTTTTTTTTTTCCCGGCAAAACACAAAAATCGATTGAGAAACTGCTCACTAAAAAAATAATCCAGCAAGAGGTACCACAGGTTAGTTCATCAAGCTCTGATGCAAGAGTTGATCTCAGAAGGAGATTTTGCAAGGAGTCTCACAGAATGATGACCTGGAAAAAAGACGCACACAAAAAAAGAGGAACTATTTTTGGGTCATGTGTGTAGTGTATTGAATTTACTGCGATTGTTTGATGAGAAGATTGTAGGTGGGTGGTGTTTTTCACTCCATTGTTTTTGTTCTTTGTTATGTGTTTGGGAGGGCAGTCCTTTTTGATGGTGTGGTCCATCCAACCAGATAGAAGAGACTCAAACGTGATTAGTTAATTCATCTGCTTATTAGTTATTGCCGACTGACCTATTGATGTGGTTACAACTCAAGCTAACAAAAGACTTCAAATAAAAATCTTTTTAGTTCTCCCCTATACTCACCCAGTGGATGCCAGTCAGTTGACTCAGTTCATGTGTATTGATATTTTCATTCGGTCTTTTTGGGTATTTTAGTTTTATGTTCCCTGAGGTCGTGTATTTGTTTCTTTTGGTATTCCACCTTACATATCAGCCATTTGTAAAACCATCACCATTGTAATGTCAAGTAGGTTTTGTGCGACCTAAACTGCTATTTGATTCACAAAGCCAACAGTTAGCAGCTTCTGTTTACATATCTATTACAGTATGTAAGTGGGCATCAGGAAGGCAGCGAGTGTTAAAGCTGTACATCGCTATAGTTCTGAAACATATCCCGGATACAATCGACCAGGCTTGGTGTGGTGGCTTTACTTGGCAGTGAGTGTTAAATAAGCCCGCAGATAAGTTAGCCAGGCATGCTAGGTTATTTAAGGTGTCAAAAGTCTGGTCTGTTACTTATGGTGGCTATGCTACAAAATCAACGGACCATTCAAAGAAGCTAAGACGTGTTTAATTAAACACAGCCAATTAACATGGGTGTCGTTTATCTTGTATAATGCGTTAGTTGTGGCATATTCGGTCCAAGAAAAAGTCGGCACTGCAACGCTCCAACTATGCGTTACCGAGCTGCTGGCACCTGAGTTTGGTGAAATTACTTGTTCTTGCAAGTTGCCCGTCTAGCTCAGTTGGTAGAGCGCAAGGCTCTTAACCTTGTGGTCGTGGGTTCTAGCCCCACAGTGGGCGTTGATTTTTTATAAATTTTCTTATTCAGTTTTGTAACCTGATGAAATCAGTGTTCTGTACTTCAGCATTGCTTCACATCGTCCAAATTTGCAGATCCTTTTATAAATTTTCTTATTCAGTTTTGTAACCTGATGGAATCAGTGTTCTGTACTTCAGCATTGCTTCACATCGTCCAAATTTGCAGATCCTCACATCCTCATAAAACTTACTTTGAATTTATGAATAGGCTTAACAGAGCAAAACTACGCAAAGGCATTGAGCTGGCCTTGTTTCTTTCTCGAGATCAAAACTACAAAAATGTGTCAACCTCCTTTCTCCATAAACAGGTTGCTACTAGCTAGCATTCTATATCAACTTCATTTTCGAGACTAAAACAACACCATTATATCCACCACATAAGAATTTATCATCTGTTAAACCACGACTTCATTACATACATTCCTGGTTAATGCTAAGTTCAGGGAATACTGCCAGTTACTGTGCCCTATTTGCAAGTGACGTGGGAAAGAATCTAGTATCTCGCAACAGCAAAATGGTTGAAGTACTGCTCTCTTTCACATAAATCAGCAGAGAAATCTATCCCAAAATTATATTGAAATAGCAATATCTGAAACATTACAATGTTCACAAAGACTAACTAATCAACCTATACTGAAATTAGACTAATCTGACATCATATTCCCACACAAATGATTAGAATGCTGAAAGGAACAAATAATATCCAATTCAACATCGAGATCAGATTCAAATAATTGTTATATCAATTGTATCAGAAATCTAAGGGTACAACAATTCATGCAAAAAAGAAAAAATTGAATCCCCACAACTGAGGTATCTCAATACAAAGAAATGAACACAACAAAAATGGTAGAAAATGGGAATAGTGTCCAACATTAAAGTACCTGACATAACATGAGATGCAAAAAACTCCAGAATCAAATGAATCAAGCCCTCTTTTTTCTAGCAATTGGTGGTCTTGTAGTGAGATTAACTGTTGATGATTTGGTAGTCAGCCCATTCAGAATACAGATTATTGCAAAAGCCATGAAAGGTGCATAGATATTCACAACCCTGGATGAACCCTTTTCTGATCTAATCAATTCCGACAAAATTGCAACCTAAATAAATCAATGAATTACGGAATCAGCATTTATATATCGCGAAACTAAATTGGAAAATCAGCGTAATTCAACAAATTTATAGATTTTGAGTAAGAAAATACCATGCCAGTAGCAGTGGAAACACCATAAATCAAGCAAGTCTTCTTAACCCATGATTTCTTGTTGACGATTCCATAGAGATTAGCAATACAGAGAGGCCATTGAAGAAGAAGTTCAACCCAAACAAGTCCAACGAAGAAATGGGGTTTGTCAGAAACCAAATAATCATTGTTTTCTTGCGCGTAACTTGATTTTAAATCGATAAGGACTTTAGGGAAGAATTCAATAGGTAAAATTGTTTGCCCATCAAATAATGGAGCTACAATTGAAATAAATAGAAAGTAAATGAAGAGTAATCCATTAGTTAGCTTCTGCAAAAACATCTTTTTCTAAAATCAAATTCTCTCTCTCTCTAATCTCTTTGGTAGTGACGACTGATGATGATTTGGGAGCTTTTGGTTAAAGCCCATAAAGGTTGACCACATCGTGCAGAGACATGATGCTGTGGGAATGATTAGAGGTGAAGAGCAGGTCGCGACGTGTTGGATGGATGGGCAAATGTACTTGTCCACTCGAAAAAGACTTTATGCGGACGAGTCTTCATCGCTTTGTCGAGCGGCCAAGGCTTAGCCGCTCAATAGCAAAGGGTTCAACGCTCGGTTTATGTGCGGCTGTTAGAAAATTGTTGGTTTTGGTTTCTCTTTTACTTGTTATAATCCATTTCCCATAAATGACGTTGTTGCATATTTATTATTTCAGTGTCTACTGTAAGAATGTTATGTTTGTCCCAATTGTTGAAAAAATGATAGATATTAGAATTGGATTTATGTGAAAAACTAACCACAAGTCTGGATTACCATCTAGCTAACAGCTAAAGAAAAGATTAATTCACATACTTTCACATTAGAGGAGAAGTAGATTTTGGTTGAATGCCTCTTTGATCAAAATGGTGCAATAGTTGAGTAGTTAATCAGAATATACGATTAACGATAAAGTACAACAATAACATTAAGAAAGTGAATATGAAGAAGCTCCACATCTAAGCCCTCTTTTTTCCTTTCATTGCAGAGGTTTTCATGACATTAACTGATGACGAATGTGGAATCAGACCATTAAGGACTGAAATTAGAGCAAATCCCAGGAATGGTACGTAAATGCTCAATAGTGTAGTAGAAGCCCTTGAAGACCTAATCATTTCTGACAGAATTGCAACCTACAAGAAGGTTAAGAAACACACATAATAAGTAAAACCTTATTAAGAAAAAAAATCAAAAGTAAAAACCAAACCAACGTAACAACCAAGTAGTTCAATCGGATCATCAAATTTGACGTAAATGAGCAAGTTGTTCTACCACAAGGACCAGAGAGTCAGCTGCATTTTAGCTGCACCCCAATGCTAGTCTTGTCCGAAAAAGGACATCATCGAAAACTGTTGTACAAGACTACTGCAACTACCCTTGTATTCAACACTCATAGTAGGTCAACTGCAAGTAGCATAAAGGTCGACGAATTGATGCAAAACTACTCTATCGCAAGTTTGTACTACGCAGTAAATATAGTACATTTATGACTTGACAAAGATTGTCCTAAAGTAAGATCGATGGTTCTGGTTAAAAAAAAAAGGAAGACATACCATGGATGTAGCGGTACTGACACCATAGATCAAGCAGGTCTTTTTCACCCACGATTTACTTGTGAAGATCCCGTAGAAATTGGCAATGCATAGAGGCCACATTACAATGAGCTCAAGCCAAATGAGACCAACAAAGAAATGAGGTTTCTCGATACTCAAATAATCTCCATGTTCATTAGCATACCATGTGTTCATATCAACAAGGACATCCGGAAACAAACTACTTGGTAAGCAACTTTGGCAATCAAACAGCGGAGTTACAATCACCATGAATAAAAAGTAAATCAATAGTAACCCATTCATCAAATTCTGAAGACCCATTTTCCGTTTCTCTAGTCTAGATCCTTTATTTCTCTTTCTTTGATGCAGTAGAGTAGACCTCTGAATCTCAAGGCAGATCCATCAAGTTAATATACTAGTTTGACCTGTCCTACACCGTCGATTATGTTATTAAATCAATCGGGGCCATTCATCTTTCGTGTTACATTTACTATTAGCGCGTCTTTCTTTACGGAGGCTATTTCAGGGAGTTACAAAAGTTCAAACAGTAGTTTTCTTTAGTTCTCCTCTCAATCGACATTTTTCATTTTGTGTGTTGAGAAATGAATTCTTCTTCGTCATCGGCGACAACTACTACTACAAGACCAGTACCAAGAAGAGAGAGTCCATGGGGAAGACCAGAAGGTGATACAAGACAGCCTAAAGCTCATAGATGCAATGATCGTGCTGAAGATTTTGTTCAGGTCTTTTGATTTATTAGGGTTTTGTTTCTTTATTCTTAATTTTTTGAAAATTTCATGATTCTAAAGGTTTTGAAGTTTCATATTGTTGTTGGTTGTAGGCTTGTTTTGAAGGGAATCCATTTAAGACAGTACCAGGTCCTTTCAAGCTCTTCTACAGATGTATGCGCTCTAAACCTGGGTGAGTATTCTTTCTCCCATTCTTCAGATTTTTGAAGAATTTGTTTCATTTTTTGCTTGTGCCCTGTTAGATCCCAAAGTTAAGAGTAACCATAGAAATTATTCAATTTAGTTGATTAGCTAAATGAATTGCACATTGGAATTCAAAGCGATAATCCTTATACATATAATACATCAGTTTAAATTTTATCTGCAACTCACAGTAATGTATGTGGGTATAACCATATGTTGTGTAATTATTGCTTCCTTTTTTTGCTCTAATTGTCTGATATCCAGGTTTGATTATAACTAGAAATATTTAGCTAGAATTACAAATCCTAGTGGATCAATAGACGTCACTTTTACGGACTGTTGTGTGTACTGATGGTATTGGTTTTTTCACTCTTGAATGATAATGATGCTGTGAGCCAGACAGTTTTACCACTCGGCTCTAACAGTAGTTTAGATCCTTACTCCTTAGGTTAAAAACTTAAATTATCTTCTTCATCTTCTTCTAAGCCTTTAATCCCAAACAAGTTGGGGTAGGCTAGAAAGGAAACACGAGGACGTCCCAAGCAGTCACTCGCGTTGGTACTGCTCTCGCCCTTTCCTGCGGAAATGTCTGGTTTTCTACCAAACAAAGGTACACTAGGACTTCCCGAGCGGTCACCCACCTTGGTACTGCTCTTGCCCTCTTTTGGTCAGTCGCTGGCTCGCCACGCGTATCATGACCCTATATATTCATAGGCGAAATGGCTGTGTTTTTACTGTCGACTCGCCACGCTAATCAATCACTTATCCTAGCTTGGGACAGGCTGTGCAGAAAAACTACACTGGTGGAGTTAAAAGTATGGCAAATCATTGCATGTATTAAGTATTTAGGGCAGCATATGCACATTCAAACAAGCACCACATACTTGATAACTTCCATCAGAGACACATATAGCACACCGACATAAATCGTGCACAGTTGATATCTTCATCAGAGTCATATACAACATAAGAACATATAAATATGCTTACACTATCATATAAATAGGATGATAGTTGGCATTACCAGCGGTTCTGCCTGGACCTCTTTGAGTAAGATGTTCTCATAAGCTGAATTCACCTTTTCAGCTTCAAGGACAGAAGGGCTTCTTTCCTCAACTGGCACACACTTTGAAGCTTATATTCGCCAAATTTCAAAAGATGTGTTTTTTATCGTATTAATTGCTTCTGTTTACATTATTGAAAGGAGTAAACTATAGCGGTCGTGTATTCTTCTCATGTCTTCTTTCCATTGTTTTGAAGTGTGTGTTCCATGATAACAATTGTACTTTTCCAACTTCTAAAGTATCTTTGATTTGTTGTGCAGAAGGTCGTTGTATTTATTTCTGAGAAGCACACTGAGATCATAATCTTCATTGAATAGTGTCTCTGAAGTTTCGGGGTCCTAAATTTTGTCTACCATGTCTCGCTGCGCTTGTAACTTATCGCGTCTTCTTAGCATTGCTTAGAAGTGTTCCATGAAAACTGTTCTGCGTGTCTAACTTGTTTGGTATCTATCATTGAGTAGAAGTTCTTTGTAGTCAATAGGTCTTATCACTTGCAGGGATTTGGATATTGATCAAGTTCCCTGAAGTTTCAAGACCTAAATTTTGGGTACTATCAACCAGGTCTTGTTTCCTAGTTGATTTAGATCTCCTTGTCACCTCATCCGCTTGTTTGTTGATAAGCAGTATTGATGCTTCTTTGCACGTGCTTTCACTTTTTAATATAACACATTAACATCATTTTTTCATTTTGGTTTGCAGGGAGGAACCAACAGAGCCATTTACCTATCTAGATCTTGATCCTCCACGAAGAGAAGAAATTAAACTTGAAGAGGCCTTCTGAATGAGGAAAATTTAGCGACCACTTAATTCAAATCTGGCGTAGCTTTTCACAATGTATGGCAGAATGGAGCTTTGTTGCTATGTAGTCCAATAAGAAAAACTCCATTTCTGTTCTACTGTGCTACTGTCAGTACTGAATATCAAATGATTTGTGACAAATCATTAACTTCTTACTGTTTTTTTTTTTGTTTTTTTTTTTTCTTTTGAAGCATTTCTTACTGTCATATGCACTGCTCTGCAAAACAATTTAGCTGAATTTGTAGATTTTTGGATATGATGAAGGAAAATTGGAGAATCGGAATTGTGTTGAATTCCTTTTTTCTAATTTGTATGTTATTCTGTTTCATCAACTGAGGAAGTTAGAGTGCAAGGTTTCTCCAGGTTTCATAGCTTAGTTCATGGCTCTGAAGCCAAGATAACAGGGTGCCATAAATTTCAATCTCTTAAAGCAAAGTTCTATAGTTAGGCAACACAGAATACTTAATTGGATAACACCAATCAGTTTTAATGCATTCTATCATCTGAGTTCTACACTGTGATGGTACTGCAACTTGTTCTGCAGTCTAGTTATTACTCAGCCCCATAGCAGTTATATATATGTTTGTAATCTGATGCGGGGTAAAAAAATTGCAACGGAAACTTATATAAAACAAGAAATAGAAAAAAATGCTGTTACCTCTAGGAACTTCTATCACCACATGTATAAAAAAACATAGACCCTTGCTCTTTTACATTCTTGGAAAATTTAGTATGCTAAATCTGGTGACTTGGTGAAAGTGGTTATAAACCATCCTATCCGGAACACTACTGCCAAGTAAAGAACCCCGTGTGTTTTCCTGTGGGCATCCTCTTTTGTGCTTCTGCTGCAATTGTATTTTACGTTTCTCACAAGCAAAAGCCACACCACTGGTATCATTTCCCTTTGACAGCGGCATGGATGAAGTGAAAGTCAAATTTCTAAATTTACTTCATCTCCACCAAGGAGTTCTAGCCTCATAAAAATGTTCCCCATCATCCCACGAGATTTGACATGCTTGTAGACCAATTGCTATACTTGGTTCCTTCCCATGCTGCGCCATCCATTCTTCCACAGCTTTTGTTCTTTCATCCTCGCTTTCATAATGTTTCCCATCTTCACCAAATGGATTCAGTCCAGGATTCATTGCCTCTGCAATCACAGCGGGTATGTACATTGAATCACCCACTATGGGAGCACCAATCGCAGCCAGTTGTGCTCTAACCTGCATTTCAACACTAGAGTTACAGTACTATACAAGTTTTTCTTATTATTGCTTGTGAGCTTGGCATGCACTCCTTGCAAGTACAGAACTAGGAATTGGAAAATAAGTATCTGGCAATTGAATTACCTGGTGAGTTTTGCCTGTTAAAAGGTTGATTTTACATTCATATGCAACATCCTTTTGGGGCCAACCACAGTTGTCAATACGCAATTTCTGTTCAGTGGAGGCAGTCGGCCAAGGAACTTCTTTGCATTCCAAGACTTCAAGCTGGCACATATGCCATCCTTGAGTAATATCTGTAAGCACAATATTCTTATGTCAAACTGATGCGTGGCGACAAGCCAGAAGCCGTAAAATCATATTATGTGTCAAACTCGAAGTCATCTATAATGAAGGATACATGACACGTGCATGATAACATGGTCTACACATGTCAACCTACAAAATTTTAAGCTACAAATTAGCACAAAATTACCTTTTGATACAAGTCTTGGAGCAACATTCACTGGACGCATGTAATGGGTAACTACTCCAATGGGGACAGGTGCAGCAGCCAATGCAAGATAAAGCTTTTTCACCTTTTTCTCCTGTCAAAAAAGATTGAAACTCATAGTTAGGGCCGGAAGTAAGATGATTCTGTGAACACAGATACATAGTCTCTGACATCATTCAAAATAACTACAGCGTACCCTGATCTTTCCATGAAAAACTGAGCAGTACTGCTTTGTCCTAGCTAAAACAACACTGACAAACAGATTGAAGCTTTCATTACAGCAGTCCATGTAAAGCATATAATATCAGAACTCAATCAGTTTCAGAAGCAATACCATCCCTCAGTGCAGTTATCGATTTGATGAGTAGTCCACAATGGGTCTGTTAACCCCAGAGCACGAGTAGCAAAAGTTGCACAGCTTTCTTCAATGTTATCTGTCGTTCCTCCTACCTACACCAAATAAATATGTGTGAAGTGACCAATTAGCAATCAAACCACTTCAGCAGAAACCTAAGAAACACCTCGCATAGTTCTTGATATATATTGCATACCGATGTGCCAGCTGGTTTGTCCAATATCACGTAAGACTCCGTAACAGCTATTATTCTTGATTTCCAGTCAATCTCATAGCACCTAATCTTCCCCAATGCCAAACATCAAAGAGTGTTCAAGCATCTATTAATCCTCGTAAACAAGAAAAAATGCATAGAGAAAATAAAAAGCATTATCTCTACTAAACTTTGGTAAAAGGAGTGTACCTCGGGAAGCGTTTTGGATGTATATGAACACGCAAGTATGTACCCGCTTCGACAAATTCATCAACACGGGTTATGCGAAAGGTTTTTTGTGCTTCTCGGAAAGTCTTCCCTTTGATAGATTTTCTTTTGCGAAGAACATCAGGGTCTGTCACTTCTTTAAAAATCTTAATTTGCTCAGTGGTTGCAGTTGGAGGAGGTGTTGGACAAACTAGTGCATAATATACAGCTCCAAAATGGATAAGATCTGCAATGAACCTTCACAAATACACTTATTCTCTTTCACTACTTTGATAAAAAAACAGAAGTATAATATATGCATACAGGCTACACTCACTGAGGAGGAAGATCCACTGCTTTACTAATATATTCAAGAACAGGTCCCCCTTCTCTGACGACTAAATGTTCGACTCTTGGCTGTCCATTTTGTGATGGACATGGTAGCAACCGATTGTATCCAGGGTAAGGGCTGCAGCAATTAGGTACAAAGTTATAATCAGATTATGAACCAATATTCAAATGCTTGACAGATGTGTAACACAGTTTGACACAATTGAGCTCGGGTCTATACCTAGTGTTTTGAAAATCAATTCATATCAGTAGCTTGTTCTTAAATATTGACATGGTTATCAGATTTTATGAGCTGCTCAATTACTTAAAACTCCCAAAATTGCTCTAACACCCTAATTCCAAATACCCTACAAAACTAATCAATACCCTACAAAAGATGGACATAAAATTTCACAAGAAAAAAGATAAATAAAAATTTACCAATCGGATGAGGAGTTACTAATAGTGGCGCCAAAAGTTGTTGTTGTTGAAGAAGTAGAGAATGTTTTGGTTCTTGAACCATAAGAACACAAACCGAACATCTTAGCTTGCTTTCTGAAAACATGGGTGACGGCTAAACTATGAATGAGAGTCATGGGCATCCCTAAATTTCTACTTTTCGAGGTACGAAGAGAAGAAATCAAGGAGTTTGTCAAGAGTGCAGACAAACTAACTGCACCACTCATTTCTAAGATTAAGAAATCAAACAACAGAAGCCGCGGCAATTGATGAAGCAAGCGCCAAGCAGTATTAGAACCCAAGATAGAATGACCTGCGCAAGAATTGATCTCTTCTCTCAGCGCTCTCTCTCTCTCTCTCTGTGCTGTACTGTTACAGTGTTCGTCTGAGTACAGATTTGATGCTCCTTTGGGCCGACTGGTGCAGAAACCCAGCCCAAGTAGATATAATGCCATCCCATGGAAGATGATAAGGGGTGTTCTAGTGATGCCTTAAGTTACTATAATGCCCTTATATAATTTAAATTACTTTATTACCCTTCAACTAAATTAAATTCTAATCCTAAAATCCTCCCACTAATTAACCGTTACCCATTTAATCACCTCACTAATTAACCGTTAACTAATTTAAAAAAAATATTAAAACTTAAACTCTTCTCCTCTCTTCTTATTCCCTCTTATTCTCCCTCTTTAAGAAGAACAACTCAACTCTTCTCAAAAATCAAAATCGTTGATTCACAAACAAAAAAAATTCGATTAAACACACATACAATATAGCACCTCATTATAAGTGATGTGCTAGAGGTAGGACGCCTAATCCGGGAATTTGCTTCAGTGGCATCTCAACCTTGGAAAAGATGGAGTTGAAGAGGATAGTGGATTAATTGGTGTTGGAGAGCGAGAGATAGACCCTGATTCTTTAAAATTGCACATTGAAAGGTATTTCCCACAAACCTATAACTTGTTTTTATTCGTATTTGATTGATTGAATGAGATGTATTAGCAAATCTTCGTCATTTTGGTTGTTACAGAGTCGTGTTCGGCTGAAATGTATCAGCCGAACTTAATTTTTTTCTTCAGAAGAAGAACATTTCGGCTGAAAAAATGTTTTACTTTGAATATCGTATAAGGTTCGGCTGATAAATTTTTTTGCACTTTTTAGCCAAACTTCAATAATGATAGTTGTTAATCCATTTTACTGTGTTCGGATCAATTTGATAAATATCGGGTGCGCCAAACTTTACTATGTGTATGGGTGTGTCATTTTGCAAACTTGTTCATCTATGGGTTACTTATCACCTTTTTTAGTCGAATCATATTATTTTATTTTATTTTGGAGAATTAATTAAGGTTTGTCATTTATTATAGCACCCATCCTGGAAAATTCAAAGAGAAACTTAAAAGGAGAACAATGGAAGTAACTCCTTCTAATTCTAAAACTCCCAAACCTCGAGGTGGTGGCACCAAGAACTTGCATGCAGGGAAAAGGGGAACTGACACGACTTGCTCTTTGTTTGTACAACAAGAGGATGACAATGATGAAGATAAGGGTGATGATGATAAAGGGAAAGAACCACAAGAAGAACTAGAACAAGAAACACAACAAAAACAAGAGAAAGGAAAGAAGAAAGTTGTTACATCAAGGGAGACAGGTAAGCACATTCCTAGTAATGATAATGTGATACGTGCTCGCGAGAATGGTTTTCCCCATGGTCTTCCGAAAGATGGTGGAAGAGTGTTGATTGGCTATAAGGAGTCATGGGCGAAGAGAATTCATGAGACTCCGGATCAAAGGGATGCAGTCCGCGTACTTAGACACCAGAGTGCCGCATATTGGGATATTTTCAAAGAGGCTCCTGAGGTGGTGGCTTTAGTACAAGACTCTGGTTTATGGCCTGTTATTTTCTATGCACAAGAGGAATTTGATGCAGTTACAAACTCAACCTTTTGTGAGAGATTTTGTCCGGAGACTTACACATTTCATTTCCCCTTTGGCGAGATGTCAATTACTCCTAATGATGCACAGAAGATTAGTGGTCTTAGAATGAAGGGGGAAAATATGAAATATGAGGTTTATGAAATGACTTGGGATGAGTTGTATGTACTGGCTGAGGAAACTCTTGGTTGGACAAAAGATAAGACATAATTGGAGTTTTGTTGGCTGCTAAAGAGGTGAAGTTTGTGGATTCTAGTACAAAGAGGTTGAAGAAAATCAAGTTCACCGCTTTGAAAAAGTATTTTGGAGACACAAATGAGAAAATTTCAAAGGGAGAGTTGGTTATGGACGATGTCACAGGTAGGCGCACTGCTACCGCGTATTTGTTGTATATTTTAGGAAGTGTTATATTTCCCGATAACAGTGGGAACAAGGTGAATGCTCAATATCTTCAAATGTTAAGGGATTTGAAAAGCTGCCACAAGTATTCTTGGGGAACCGCGGCCCTTTCTTTCCTATTCGAGCAACTTGGAACCGCCTCAAGGTTAACAAGTACAAATATTGGAGGTTATTTCACAATGCTTCAGGTAAGTTTACACACTATAGTTCAATTTTAATCACTAAAATCGGATTAAAATTAGCTTTTAAACTTCTGCCGACCTACGTTTTACAAGGTTCGTCTCTTACGATTTTAATTGTTTAAGCCGAACCTGACAATGCGATACTATTTTTTGATCAACTTATTTGGTTCGGCGTATAATTGTTTTTTCTATATAAGCCAAACTTTCTTCTGTTTCCCAAAGTTGATATCCTCAATGATCCAATTCTATTGATCCTAATAAATAAGTTTTGGTTTTTTTTTAATATTGTTGATGTAGGTATGGATATATGACCATTTTACGGAATTGAAATTGGCCAAGGAAGATGAAAAATGGGTAGATACATTCCCTACCTCGGGCAAATGGATTTTCAAGGAAAATAAGAAGAGGAATAAAAAGGAAATCTTGATAGCTTTGAGAGAAAAGTTAGACTCTTTAACTGTTGAAGACGTTGTATTTCAACCATACAAGAAGGATGAAGAAGAGGATGAAGTTATTGAAGATGAAGATATGTCATTTGGGATGTACTACGGGCCTTTGTTTTATCATGAAGGCTTTATATTGTTTGATCCTCGTCGAGTACTCCGTCAATATGGATTTACCAAACGATTTCGGTGTGAGAGGAACCAAAGTTCAAGTTGTTGCCGAAGGGTTCTAAGGGAACTAAGAGTACGGATAGTGCATGGAATGCCGAATATGATCCCGATCCTACCACTGATTGTTGGGATAAATTGGAAGAGAACAAATTAAGTTGGGTTAACTTAGAAGAGTTGCATGACGATCTTTGTGAAGTTGACCCGGCTTATATAGATTGGTATAACCAAATTTCTCATCCCTTAATCATTAATAGGGAAAGTCAAGCTTTGGTAGATGCTAAGAGGGGAAAGCAAAAACAAAATGAAATGGAGACAAAGACGAAGACGAGGAATAACTCCAAGGGCATTGTTGAAGATGTTGTAAAGGCTTACCGAACTATGGTAAGCGAATATTGAGTGCATACTTTTAAAGTTGTTTTCAATATTTTTATATATTGTTGCTTATTTATTGGAACTAAATTTTATTAGGTGGCCGGGGGTAAAGACGTGTTGAAGATCATGAAGAAGAAACTTGATTGCAATACACCAATGGTGGTGGAGGAGCAAGAATATATTTACAACCGTTGGGATGGAGTAATCAACAAAGGTGAAGGACCGTGCCAAGAAAAACGAATGGCGATGAGGAGGCCCCACCAAGAAGACGAAGGTACGAGTGGATGTGGTGGTAACAAAGGATGCGATGGTGTAAAAAGGGGTTGTGGAGGTAGCAAACGGGGTCGTGCTCAATGAATGAATATGTTCAATTTGAAGTACACTAGGTTTTTAATGTTTGGATTTTAAGTAATGAATTTAGCACAATGTTATTTAATTTAAGAAAACAATTTTATGCTTCGAGTACAATGTTAAGATGTTTAAGTACAATGTTATGCTTTTATGTTTAAGTGCAATGTTATGCTTCGAGTACAATGGTATTATCTAAGTTACAGTATCAGGTTCGGCTTATAAATGTGTAATGCGTATCAGCCGAACTAATTTGATGACATTCGATAATACTTTAAGTACTATGTTCGGCTTAAAACCTCAATTTCGTTAACAGCCGAACTATTTGAAAAGTATTAGAAAATTATAGAAACACATAAATTACTAAACTGCCCCTAAGTTGATATAAAAGCAAAAACTCTTTGGGGTCAAAGCATAAGAAACATCGAAGAACATCTTCGATTCCTCTCCTCTTCTCTAGCCGAACCAGTTGGGAGAAAAACGGTTAAAATCATATTTCATCACCGTAATTAATCGTCGATTCATAAAAATTTGATCGTCGGTTAAACACAACTATAAAATGGGTCGTGGAAAGAAAAAACCATTGGGTAGGCGGTCAAATTCTTCTTATAATCCGTCAATTGAAGAACAACAACAAATAGAAGGAGTTGAAACTGAAATTGAAAAAGAAGTTCAATCGAGTGAAGAAGAAACCCCAAAAATGAGGATTAGAAGGTATTTTATACAAACCCAACTATTTAATTTTTTATTTTCAATTGTTAGATTAGGTTTAATTAGAGAAAAACCTATATTTTTTTCCGCACACAGAGAAAAGATCGGCTGATAAATTGTTTTTTATTATAAGCCAAACTCATATTGAAGAACAGTTCGGCTAGTGTCTAAAAATCGCCGATCTTTGAATTTGTTAGGTTCGGCTGTTTCGACTGCCTTACTTATAAACCGAACTTAGTTCTGTAACTACGATTATTTAAGATATGCTTTGTAGTATGTAGGATTATACTTAATTATATTTTTGTATTATGTCTAGGAACCAAAAGGGTAAAAGGAGAAACATGGAAGAAGAAGTGGAAGATCAACAAGAAGTGGAAGATCAACAAGAATCACCCAAAGAGAAGCAAGATGCTACACCCCGTATTGTTGGGTTTCACATTCCTGATGATGATAATGTAATACCTGAGCGAGAGGATGGTTTACCACACGATCTTCCAGCCAACGGAGGCAAAGTGTTGATTAGTTACAGAGAGTCTTGGGCTAAGAGGATATATGAGACTCCTGAACATACCCATGCGGTCCGAGTTTTGAGACATCAAAGGGATGCACATTGGGATTTTTTTTAAAGAGGTTCCTCAGGTGATTGCTATAGTGCAAGCCTATGGTTTATGGCCTTCCATTAGATATGGTTATCAGGAATGTGATAGAGTGATGGCCTCCGCCTTTGCCGAGAGATTTTGTCTAGAGACTTACACATTTCATCTCACCTTTGGAGAGATGACAATCACTCCTGACGACGAAAATAAGATTACGGGCCTTAGTGTCACCGGCAAAAGCGTGGATGCAGAGTTTTATAATATGAGTTGGGATGAGTTGTATAAGTTGGCGGAAAAACTCTCGGTTGGCCAAGATCAATAACCCAACTAGAGTTTTGTTGTTCCGTAAAATAGGTGACTTATATCCGAGATGATCGAGGTATATACAACAAGAAAAACAAGAAGTTCAAGTTGTTGAGGTTGAAAAACTATTTTTCGGATATAGCGGAGAAGGTTAAAAAAGGAGAGTTGGTGATGACTGAGGATTTAGTGAAGCAAACTGCAACTGCCTATATGTTGTACACTCTTGCCAGAGATATCTTTCCAGACTTTTCTGGGAACAAGGTGAGTGCTCAATATCTCCAATTGTTAAGGGTTGTTCACTCTATTAATAATTACACCTGGGGGACCGCGTCACTTGCCTACATACTCAATCAGCTCGCACAAGCCTCTAGGTTGGCAAGTACAAACATTGGAGGAAATTTCACTATGCTTCAGGTAATTATCTTCATTAAATCTAAATTTGTTGTTCCAATTTTTTGTTTTAAACCAAAATAATGCTAGTTCAGTGAAAGGTTCGGCTTAAATATAAACCTACAAAACAAGCCGATCCTTGTACTGTAAAGATTCGGTCAACACGTTAATTTTTATTTTGTGCCGAAGTAGCTGGTTCGGCACATTCCTTTTGAAAAAGTGGGGGTCTAATAACCTCACCCAATATTTTGCTTAACAATCTGTATGGACTAAATCCAATATACTTACAAGAGAAATAACTAGACAGTTAGACTCGACCTTAAGAAAAGTATATCAAAGAGTTATATCTCAATTTCTCAATTCAATCCGCAATCAAACAAATAGTAATTTGTGAGCCTGATTGAATATAATAGAAATAACTTTAACTGTACCAAAGACCAATGTTCAAGGATCAATCAATTTCAATCAACAACAAAAGGTTAGATTTACCAATTGATCGATTCAACACACAACCTGTGATATTTCAATTATATAACAAAATATAATGCGGAAAAGAAATAACACAGACACCAGAATTTTGTTAACGAGGAAACCGCAAATGCAGAAAAACCCCGGGACCTAGTACAGATTTGAACACCACACTGTATTAAGACGCTACAGACACTGGCTTACTACAAAACTAACTTCGGTCTGGAATGTAGTTGAACCCTAATCAATCTCACACTGATTCAAGGTACAGTCGTGCTCCTTACGTCTCT
>JAJJMB010014053.1:2344464-2363305 GCA_023531105.1 Papaver atlanticum
TCACTCGAATCGATTCATGAACATTATAGCCACGGTTTGCAAAGATTCAATTCCTTATTATATAAATGTTTTAGTTCATGAACAAACCGATTTTAGAATGTAACCTACTTAAGTATGCAAACGGAAACGCGTACTTAAGTAAGCGGATTGAGTTTGTTTTTTTCACTTCAAACTCCAGCAGAAATTCACGGACGTGAACTTTAAACGGAAACAAGCTTGAGATAGCAACGCTTGTGAGTTCGACCGAGCAATGCTCTTACACCTTTAACCTGTTAAGCCGAACCTATACAGTTCAGTCGAAAACCAAACAATTTTTTAAATATTGTCTGATTTCTTGATTACCGATAGGAATTAATTTTCTTTGTTCGAGGATATTTTGAGAATTCTTGCATTATTGATGTAGGTGTGGGTATATGACCATTACCCAAAATTGAAATTGGACAAAACACATGAAAGTTGGGTTGATACAATGCCAGCTGCAGCTCGATATGAGTTCGAGGAAACCAAGAAAAGGAATAAGAAAGAAGTGTTTATTAAGTTGAGAGAAAAATTAGACTTTTTGGATGGGAGTGACGTTGTATTTGACCCATATTTGAGAGATGTTCAAGAAGATTATGTTGTTCAAGATAATCATGTGCCGATAGGTATGTACTACGGACCCTTAGTTTATCCAGGTAGTTTTGTAATATATGATCCTCGTCGAGTACTACGTCAATTAGGATCTATCCAAACGCTCCCAGTGGTTTACGATAAGTTCAAGTTGTTGGCATTGGGTTACAAGGGAACTAAAAGCACCACCTCTTCGTGGTCTCTTAAATATGATCCAGAACCAACCTTAGAGTACTGGAGAAAGTTGGAAGTCAACAAGTTAAATATGTGTCACTTACAAATTTTGGGTGACGATCCTCATGAAGTCGAGCCGGCTACATGGATTGGTATAATGAAATTTCACATCCCCTGATTATTAGTAGACAAAGTCAAGTTGTAGCTGACAGGGAGAAGGCAAAGGTTTCCAAAAAGAAGTCCAAGGCCGTAGACATTCCAAAGGCTTATAAAACAATGGTAAGCGATGTCTTCAATTTATACTTGTTTAATTTGTTACAGAAATATAACAAATTTGTTACTTCTTAAATATTAAAGTTCTTTGACCTTTAAATGGAATCAGGTTGCAGGGTAAGGGGTTGTTGAAAAATTTGAAGAAAATACTTTCTTGCAAAACACCGATGACAGTGGAGGAGCAAGAAGATTTGTACAACCAGTGGGATGCAGTTACAAATAAAGGGAAAGGACCGAATAAACCAGAAAAAAGCGTGGACGAGCAAGAGGCCACGACAAGAAGGTGAAGGCTCAAGTCGAGGTGTTAGGGGCGGGCCAACTGGTGAAGATGACGAGAATGTACGTCCTAAAGGGAAAAGAAGTTGTGGTCAGTGAACTACAAGTTTGGATGTGTAAACTGCCTTGAATGTCTGGATTTCTTTGTTAAGTACACTTTCTTTGTTATGTTTTGTTAAATACATTTGTTTGGTTAAGTACCTTGAATTTTATGTTTTAATCTATTGTAGAATGGTTTTATATGTTTGGTTTGACTATAGAGTGGACTTAAGAATGAAGACGTTTTAAGAGTCGATTTTTTTTTTTTTTGATAAGCTAAAGATGGACCCAGACCCCTACCCAAATCCAGCCAGTTAAACTAGCCCCACTGCTAGACCCAACCACGCCAATCCCCTTTATACACTAATTAAATACAAACCTCTACGGAGGGGATCGAACCCTTGACTTCCTTCTTACTGGAGTTGATGAGATACCACTGAGCTATGCCCTTGGACCCAACATAAAGTAACTTGGTTCGGCTCAAATGAGTATTTTCATAGTAGCCGAACAAGTAGCCTTAACTATTTTCTGATGGCAGCAATAGTAGTTCGGCTCATTAGTTAAATTTCGAAAAAGCCGAACCACTTGTTCGTCAAGTTCGGCTTATATATAAATCATTACTATGAGCCAAACAATACACTGGTTGAAGTCAAATACAATAAACGACTATTTTTTGTTTTTCCTAAAAAATAGATTCGTTGTGGCTTTTTCTATATATCGTATTCTATTCATAGTATTGGCTCTGCGTAACTCATTTTTTCCTCCCATTAAGATTCATTTTCCTTCTCTACTCATTCATGGAACCATTACCGTAGAAGATGATAAAATGCTTGTCAGTGCTTTCATTCGGACTTATCGTGTTTATGGTGAACGTCCTGATGTGCATTATTCGATGTTTTTGAAAAGAGTAAAAGAATTCCATTTTCGGTTAGATGGAAATCCAATAAATCGTAAGCCGTTGGAATTAGCTGAAAGATTCCAACAAATCTGTTATACGATGAAAGATTACATCAGATTATTAGGATGGGTTAATCAATGTCATCGCATCGAAACTAATGAAGAAAAAGTGAGCAATCCAAAAGCTTTATGTTGCAATATAGAGGTTATTTTTTTATTTTTTTAGAACTAACTTTTCATTCCTTTTTATTTAGGAAGCTAGAATTCAAAGCCTTTGGGAAATACGCCATGGAGGAAGATACGAGCTCGGAATATGTTACAGATAGCTGAAGAGAAGAATTCCGAGATTTATAAGAGACCTTTGCGCTGAGATACATTAGATAGTCGAAAAATTTACAGGTTCGGCTTGTAAATGAAAATTAGTGTCTGCCGAACCTGGTAGTTTTTTCAAAATTTCAAAAACTAGTCGTTGGGATTGGTACTTTAAGAAATGTTCGTCTTGTAATTCGAATGACGTATCAGCCGAATCATATACCCACATATGGTTTCTCATTATCAAAGCACAAAATGGCACCCGCTAGTCCTAAGTATACTCTAGAAGAAGATTTGTCTCTTTGCAAACACTATGTAACATGCTATCCGGAGAAGGGTGCTGAGCGACGGGTAAAGGGTCTAATGAGTATGTACTACTTGGTCAAAATTCATGAACCCTTTACCAACGAAACAGGTAATCCTAACAACCGGGATGGAGCATCATTGTTTTTTTTAAACAATTAAAAAGAAAGTTAGGGACTTCATAGCTATGGTTCGGATTGTCAATCGATATCGTCTTAAAGGTGAAACAAATGATGAGATTGTTGTTTAAGCTCTAGAGGAATGGCGAAAATGGAAAGGAAAATTTTTCAAATATGAAGCTCACTGCAACATCCTTAGGAAGTTCCTCATAACCCGTTTTGGTTATTAGAATCTTGTAATGGTTAATTTTTAATGGTGATTTTATGATTTAAAACGAACTAGGTAACACAATCTCAGTTGAAAGTTTGGTTATTATCAGAAATATAACCAATAAGCCGAACCAGAATACTTAAAAGTTTTATGTTCAACTGACATGGTTCGGCTTATTACAACAAATGACGAATCTGTCGAACATTACATTGTATGTTCGTGTATGTTTGCATGAACATAGTTCGGCTCAAAAATAATGACATCTTTGAGCCGAACCAGAATACTTGGGAATTTTTATGTTCAAACTACCCAGGATCGGCTTATCAGAGAAAATGACTAATCTGCCGAACATTACATTGTATGTTATGTAGATGTGCATGATCATAGCTAGGCTCAAATTTATTTTTACGGGATAACCGAACCTGCAACTCATAGTTCACTTTCTTTATATCTTTGCACCAACAAACAAATTAAAAAACAACAAAATATTTTATCCATAGTCAACGTTTAAGGATACAAACCACAAAATATATTTAATTCATAAGATGCGCTTTATAATACATTATATAGCATTCCTAATCTTATATCATCCTCGTCATCCAATGAAAACAAAATGCAAAAACAAAATATATCCACCCGATGTATTAGACTAAGTATTAGGGTGATCCTAATTTTACGACATCTTCAACAACCTCTTCTTCATCATCTTCAATAACCTCTTCATCATCTCCATCCTCATCATCCGTTAGACTTATTAGTCCGCATTGTAGTTGTGGATGCAAACTTCTCTAAAGTTTCATTTCCGTCTCGTAATTTGCACACCAATCCATCGAGTAATTTTCTTCGAGCCTAGGCCAAAAGTCTAAAGGACACAATGGAGGTATTGGGCGACCAGTTCTAAGCTTAAGACCGATATAATGGCAGTCTTGAATAAATGCAATAACAAGTCTTCTATCTTGGACACCCTCATGGCAAGGTTTTGTTGGCAGCGCGTAGGTGAAACAACTTCCAACACTCACAAAATAATGAACAACGCAATTGAAGGTCTCCGCAATTACAAACCCACATATCGGCATTTACATCCAATGGTAACCTGTGATGACGACATCCCCATGTAAATGTCGTTCAAAACTAATGAACTCTTGTGCGACACCATGGTCTCCGCCACCTGTCATCATTGACTTGTAGAAGTCCTTGTTTCGGCGTAGTATTTGTAACAATCTTTGCCTTATATAATTTACTTCGTCCCCTTGGACAACCGGATGGTTCCCATCTTTAAAAGGTCCTAGTTGTTCCGCGGTGACATGAAAACCACAATTGCCATCCCCTTCGACATCGTCCATGGATATGATATACTCGTGAATGGCTTCGGGTAGGTTGTGCAAGTTGTGAGACTCCAGATTTTTCTCGGGTTTAGCTTAACCCGTTAGTTAAATTCTGCGCCTAGAATGCCTAGATTTTTAATAATACTTTTAGCATCTTTAGGTTGCTTGAATAATATTGTTAGTGCCTAAAAGAGTCTGCCTTGCTCAAACCATTGGGTGCTGTGATAGCTTTGAAAGCATGTCGTACACATGTCAAATACAAAGAGATTAGTAGAAACAGAAGGGAGAGTGGGAGGGACTGAAGGAGAATTACTTTTTATATTTTGGTTTGCTCTTTCTTCTTCATGGAAAGAAATATCTCTCTAACCCTCTCCATGCTTTCACTCACTTTCAATTTTAAGAACCCTAGGTAATTTCATGATGAAATTAAGCTATGAAAATCGTTGATGCTGTGTTGTCGTTGTTGATCTATGGGAAAAAACAACAATCAACGGACACTTTCTCTTCCCCTAATTGTTTGCTGTTTCTCTAAGGAAATACAAGTATAGGTTCCTGTGAATCATGAAGGTTTCTCCAAGGAAGTAATACAAGTTTGGATTTGGTTTACAAGCTAAGGGAACGTTTACTCGGAGATTTCGTTTTGACTTGTGAGTTTTATTTCATTCCTAGCACAAATCTAGAAATTAGGGTTCTTATGAACTTTTGGGGTTAAATTGATGACTCAATTCATTAAACACCATGTCATGAAATTTAACTATATAGGCTTGTGTAGTTTTACTTGATGCATGTTGTATTGAAGGTATTTTGGTTACTTCTTTTCCTTCTCACTTGTAAACCCTAAAGGGTCCGTTTACATCCTACTGATATCTTGAGATCCGTTGGTCGGATTATGATGAAAATTTTATATGTAATACATAGCTATGTGATTATAGTACGGTTAAAATTTCAAGAGGATCGAATCACTTATGCTACTGAAAAGAGTGTATAAGATATGACTGCGATCTGCAGGATTGAAACCCTGGACAGTCGACTTATCTTAACACTTCTCATTATCTGTATATCGGATTGAGCTGAAAATTTAGTATGTTGTTCAACTCAATGTAGGTAACTTACTGTAAAAATTTAAAGAAATTCTAACCATTTTTGGTGTCCCAAAGTGTGAGCTAAACCCAACTGAATTCTGTAGGACAGCAATGCGAGTAGTCATGTTTTAAGGTAGAGTTCTCTTTAATAAACCATTAGATTGTGCTGAATTTTTGATATGTTGTGGTGACAGGAGTCATAAGATTGCTGTTAAAGTTTCGCGAAGATCGGATGAACTTAACTACTGAAAGGTTTAGATACATTATGGAAGTGTTATCAATAGTCGAAGCTTTAAACGTATGCATATTCGGATGCTTGTTGTGCTGATGTTATATTGTGTGGTTATTCGGATTATGAAGTGGTTGTACCCAATTGTCGACCTTACTTGTGTGTTTTCATATGGACTGGTAATAGTGTGTGGTTCATCCTAATACTATTCGTACAAAAAATATTATGCGAAGCTAAATATTGGATTTTACCAATCAAAATGCATCCTTACGTGGTGTTAACATTATGCACATTTTGGAGTCTGTGACATAGGTTGATATTTGTGGGAATCCTACTTTTTAAGCATGGTCAAGTGTTATATTAACCAAATCATTTGTAAAAGAATGATCTCAAAGACTAATATACGGGACACCGATATGAGTGGGTTATTATGAGAATTGTCATAGTTCTCTTACTTGTGTTAAATTGTTTCTTAATATTCTTTAGAATTGTTAAGTGTGAAAGGTGAGATTTTATAATTTTGTGTCTTCCTCTCCTTGATTGGGCTAATATCTCTTTACTCATTACTTTGTCGGGCTTATCGGAATTGATTTGTGGATGGCTATTGATGTGCGGCTTGGTGGTGTTAGACAGAACAGTAATTCAGTGTTCTTGATGCTTTGGTTGTTTATCATTTTCTCTTTTCAATTTAAAATAACATCTATTTCGCTATGTTGTTGGTATAATGAATTTGTAGTGTGTGCATTATGGTCTGATTATCTAAGACTCTTAACTTTCTATCAGAATGCTGAAATGAAATATTGTAGGACCACTCCATTATTAGTCTGCCAAATTCTAGCATGGATTAAGATACCTTAATGATGTTTAATGTGCTATTTACATGGTGTGCCATTATTTAGACACTACATATACTTGGATACACACAGAACGAAATGTTTAAGTTATACTATTACATAGTAACAATAATTGTAGTGGTGGGACAATTAGATTACTGGGTATGGAAACAGTGCTAGATAAGTTAATCTAAGGGATGTTCCATATTGGTCTAATTCTTGCTAAATGCTTGTATGGGTCTGTGTGAATTCATTTCGATTTATATTCAGTGGTAGCCGAATTGGGGTATTTGTTGTAGTCAATGATTGTGTTTCTGTGTTCACATCTTGTTATAAGATCTGCTATGCCTATTTAACAATTCTGGGACAAACTAACCTCTTAATCGACATTACTTGTTACTACATCGGATGCTTGTTATCGTCGTGGTTCTCATTAATTAGTTTCATGATTGCATTTGCATCAGAATGTATAAAGCGAATCATATGTATGCAAATAATAATTATGTTGGTTCATTTTGAGTAGTATTTGGAGTTTAAAGTTGGTCCCGTAAACAGTGATACATTTATAGAAAGTGAATTACGGTGAAATCTTACTCATTCCTACTAGGGAATAGCGAGTTAGAGATAATTGCTACTAATTAGAGGTAGTTCATATTATTTAAACAAAAGTGACGAACTACGGTCGTGCTTGATCCCTTCGAGCAACGGAGAGGGTACATAGGCAGCCGCTATGCGGTTCTGCACAAATCCACAAGGTTGTTCATATCATCTGAAAAGAGTTGGTTGCTGCTTCGCAGTTCATATCATCTGAAAAGAGTTGGTTGCTGCTTCGCAGTTCATATCATCTGAAAAGAGTTGGTTGCTGCTTCGCTGTTCATACCTTCCATTCAGAGATGATTGCAATCTTGGTAAGCATACATTATCGGCAACTGGCCAATGATGACTGGTAACCAGAACTACCTTAATTTTGGCAACTGGCCGTCTGTGAATTTTGGGCAATTGGCCCTGTTGATTTTGGCAACTGGCCATCTGTGAAATTGGCCCTGTTGATTTTGGCAACTGGCCATCTGTGAAATTGGCCCTGTTGATTTTGGCAACTGGACGTCTGTGAATTTTGGACAATTGGCCCTGTTGATTTTGGCAACTGGCCGTCTGTAATTTTGGGCAACCGGTCGTCTGTTAATTTTGGCAACCGGCTGGCCTTTGCTGGCAACTGGCCATTCCTCTCTATTGGCAATTGGCCAATGGTGACTAGTATTCGAGAGATACAATGTATCATCACAGTATAAAGATTGAAATTAGATTCGGTGACCCTTGTGCTTGTTGGATTTTCTGAGTATTATGGTATGAGACATATGCTCAGAGAATCCGAAAAATTTAGAAGTCCGGTTTCTCGAATGGCGTACCAGAGAGTCGGAGCTTGCCTGGCGGGTCATAACCCGACCCGTTGGGAGCAAAAATTCTAGTTTTTGTGAATCATATTAGTAGGTCGCAAATACTTTCCCAAAATATCTCTTTTAGGAACTTTCATTTTTCCATCCGCATATATGTTTCTTTCTCCTTTTGCTTGGGCACCGGAGTACTCTTGGTTGTTTCCATTTGTTGAGGTGGAAACATCTTACCCTTAAGCTTGACGTCTCCTTGCAACGGGGGAGGACATAGAGGACCACCATTCTTAACTTCTTTGTTACTTGTTTCACCTTTATCCTTGCTCGGTCGATCACGTTTCTTTGATAGTTTCACTTCATCCATCTTGTTTATCTTCTCTATTGCCTTCTTCTCTTCTTCGTACTTTGCATCATGGTACTCGACCCAGGATGGATCCCTTCCGGTAGGACCCCTTGTTTTGGCAAGTGTATTCGCTTTTGCTCTAAGCTCTTTTCGGGTTTCTTTGGAGGGTGGCCTACCTTTTTGTGGCCCTTTTTCCGATTCTTGTAGACCTTGTTGGGTGTGAGGATAGAGGATTGGCATCATGTTGTGCCATAAGATTTGTTTTTGAGCTGGGAACATCCCACGGTACATCTCGGCTAACTTTTTACCATAAGGTGTGTCCCAAATCTCTACATCATCGTCCTCGTCGAGGATAGGGTCACAACTCAATTGTTTCCAATGAGGATCAATATCCTCAAAAGGTACAATACAATCTTTGTACCGAAGTAGATCATGCCGACACGAAAGTCCCATGCTTTCCATCATTTTACAAACACACTCTTCTTAGGAGTTAGCATCCATTTTCTCCATCAAATCCACTTCCTTCATTATAAGTTCAAGGCACAAATGAGAGGCCCTATGGATTGGTCCCCGGAGCCACTTATCATCCAAAAGACATTATGCTTCATCATTAGACTTCTTTTCGAATAACGTTTTAATTCTTATAACATCACTCATGAAATAGTCTTACATTTCAAACACCGTGATGAACGTGTCCACGCACCCAAATAGATTCTTCTTCAAACGATAGTAAGCCGACTCTACCATACTTGTAGCTTAGTTGTCGAAGTGCTTGTGGTGGTTTTAAATGCACTAACAAATCTATGTTTGTTGGTATCCAAGAATTGCTTGCGTAATATAACAAAGTGAAGTTCGGTTATCATTTTCATAATTAATTATCAACCGAACTGTTCTTATGAGACCAAAAAAAAGAAAAAAAAGAAAAAAGATCCGGGTTCCAATATACGGATCTGAAGCTAATTGTCTTTGCGCAACGCTTCACGCAACTCATTTATACCTAGGGTTTCAATCAATGATCAAAGATTTATGAATCAACAATTAATCACCAAAGAAAAATAAAATCTAAACGGTTTGATTAATGATTAAATTAGGTTAGGAATGAAAATGATTTTGGATTTTAGTTAGTTTAGATTTATGTTTTAAATTTAGGTGAAAGGTATTTAAGTAATTTAAATTAATTGAGGGTAACATAGTAATCTACCCATTACTAGGACACCCCTTATAAACCCACCCTAGATAGGAAAATGGTTTTGTATGCCTCAAAACAGGTTTCAATATGATTTGATTTTAGAAAAACAGGGACTACAAATCTACGGATTGTTATCATAAGATATTATGGTGCTTGGGCTAGTCCATCCACCACCTGATTACCTACCATGTGTGCATTGTCGAATCGGTCGTTTAGTTGGTTGATTTCGTTGACCATACCGGTGAGGTACAAAAGAGGTTCGACATTAGTGGTACTGAAATGTATTAGGTTTTGCTGAGTCCATTTCAAAACACATTTCAGTCCATTGTTGAGTTATTGTCATTTTTACTTGTCATCAACATAGCCAATATCTCTGCCATTAGTGCGGTGGGATCCCTTTAGGATCTTTCATTTTTGTGATTGTTGATATCGTGGAAACTCTGCAAATTAATCTGGTTCTTGTATGACCGGTCCCGTCGATAATTATTTTTATCTATCACGGATTCGGTGTTATCCAACCCGCTGAAATTATTGATGTTATACATGTTGGAAAATTTGAATTTGCACGGAGCATCTTGCAAATGAGGAGGTAGCACCTTATTTATCCAGATGAATTCATGTTGCAGTTGTAGGGATACTTTTTGATGTTTTTCGGGTTTTATAGTTTTTGAAGGTATATGAGTTCATTTCTAGGAACCATAATGACTAGAAGAGAGATAACAGTAATATGTGGTGATATATGCATATGGTTTTACATTGAGTAATTAGGGTTGATTAACAAATCAAAGGTGGTCTATGTATGACAAAATTTGGATCAGTTTTAACTTTATGCCCTCAGTTTACGTATTGGTGAGACGGGTTGGATGGAGAATGGTGAAAGTGGGAGAGCCTTCGTCTAATACTTTACACAAGGAAGGTTGTATTTTAGATGGATAAGGAAACATCCATAAATAATTGTTGAAGTGTTAGAGTATTGCTCGGTTGAGCCCACCAAGCGGCGGTATGTCAAGTTTGGTTGTCATATTTTTGTTCCAAAATTTGAGGCTTCTTGATTTGATTACTAAAGCTAACTTCATTAGGTTAGACTAGGAACAATATAAATGTTGAGACTCGCTCGTGTTACTTTGAAGAACCTGAGACGTATCAACATCAACGAACACATCATCATTCTGTTCGAGGTTAGTAACACAGACTTGACTTTTTTTATTTCTATTTATGTTTCTTTCAAGTCGTTTAGTTTGAAAACAATATAAAGTTTATTTATGTATACCTAGTATTGGTGACTTGATCATTTCATTATGGTCAAAGTGTCAAGGAAGCATAATAGATCTTTTACAATTGGATTACGAAGTATAATTTAGCTATTTGGACTTCATAGATTTGACATAACACTAATTGATAACTTTTTGTTAGTTAGTGTGTTGAATTTTAGGGTTGATTCCATACCTCAAAAATTGTGTTTAACTACATGAATTTAAGGAAGTAGACATACGAAACTTTTTTCGTATTTGAAAGGAATCAAAGGATCTATTATAGGACCGATCCCTTGAACAAGGATCTCTACTAGGACCGAAACTAACCGATCCCTTAACAAGGATCTCTATTAAGACCGTCCCCAGGATCCCTTCTGTAGATGGATAAAGTATGCATCTACCAATAATAAAACCCGAAAAGGGTAAAACTGAGAGAAGTTTCATATAAACAAAAGTGTACATTGGTTTATATAAAACTGGGAGGTAATTTTGTAGATGAAAAAATATAGCATTTACCAACTGACAACTGAGAACTTGAGTTTTGGTGACCAAGTGAGGACCTGAGTCAGGTGAACCAAGCGAAGGCTTGAATTGATGACCTGAAACCCCAATGAGGAAGCTGAAGTCTGAGATGGAATGCTAATGGCATAATTGTAATTTAATTATTATTTGGCAACCGACTAAAGGTGATCGTCTTATAATTATATAAAGACACACTTGTAAGGATAAGTGAAGGATCTTCTTCTCTCTCTAATTCACGATCTCTATAACTTTCTCTCTCATGTATGAGAGAAATGATGTAAACTCTTTGTACCTCCAAACTCCATTGATGGAAAAGTATCAAAAACCCACAATGGACGTAGATCTTTAAGATCGAACCGCTTAAATCCTTGTCTTGTTTACTTTCAGTACAATCAGTACCTTTATCATTACAAAACAATTATGAAGTACAAAATAAGGTATCTTCAAATACCAAGACCAATCCTTAGGTTAACCAAAATAGATATTCCTGGTTTGGCTATTATCTTAAGTTTTGCATAGGTATCAGAAATATAGTTTGGCTAAGATGAAAATTTCAAAAGATGCCAACATGTGTTAAACTCTTATTACATAAGGTGAGATCCCGGAACCGAAATATTCTAAATATCTTTTTGATTTTTGGAATTTATATGCTTTTCATATCTCAATGGGTAAGCATATCTCTGGTTGCTATATAGGTCAAGTATATGTTAAATGCTAACTAATATAGTAGTCATCCAAGAAAGATTTTGGTACATGAGTTGGATTATAGTTGGAGTTTTAAAAAAAACAAAAAACAAATATTTATTGAGTATCTTTAGTATTTTCGGATTTGGTAATACCTTGTTGTCCAAACTTCATTGGTCATTTTAAATTGTGAAGCTTCTAATTCTTACAAACTTAGGACACGCTGAACTAACCTTTTGTGTGGGAAGCCCACTGGAGTATTCTTGTAATATTCGTTCGAGAGAAGAGTATCCTAATTAGGTGAATTTTTCAATTTGCGCTTCTTAAAAAAATTATATGGGATCAAAGAAGCTCTAGTAGTACCGCTGGTGGGAAATTAAGAACCGTTTAAGGATTTATGTGGGCACTATTTAATTCAAAGGTACACGAACTGTTTTGACGGTTCGCGAATTAGCATATTTTGAATATTTCTTGTACAACTTTTGTTTCCAAGTACCCAAACTGTCTTGTACAACTTTTGTTTCCAAGTACCCAAACTGTCTTGTACAACTTTTGTTTCCAAGTACCCAAACTGTATAACTTACCCAAATCAAAAGGTTCATGAGTTACGAAACCGACTTTGAGTTCACAAACTGTTTTGATAGTTCACGAACTGATTCGGTCTTGTGATAATTACTCTACTTATGCTTGACGGTTTCATAACCACTTAACCATGGCACTCTGATAAACCACTTGGTGTATTACTATTGCCCATATTTTCTTTGTTATTTAAAGCAAACTTCTCACATGCTTTCATGCACAATCTATATGGAGAAGTTTAGCTTGATTGAATAAAAGAAATCCGTAAACATGGAAACTAGTTCACAAACCTGCTTTGTTTAGCATTGTTCATTGAAATAAACAGAGGACTCCCTGCATACTAGAAACTCAATTTGTCACTTCTATTCCCTAATTGCAAATTAGAGCCGTCATCTAAAAAACCTAGATTTCCTATGGAGAAACTGTAGGTTACTTCTTTGAAAGGCTTCACCAAGGTATTCGTGAAGCCCAGTCAGATTATCTTTTACCCATAGTTCTTGTTATCCGAATCTTGTTCTTATTGATTTACTAAGTTTTCGAAACTTTAGATCAACAACTTGATAGATAAAAATCACGAAGTAATCTTCAGCTTGGACTTTGTGATTCCATAAGATAGATATCTAAATCACTTCTAGTTTGATTTGTTTAAATTGTTTTTGTGAGGTGGTAGTGATCTAGGCTTCTCTTTGATAAGATTGTATGTGGTTTGAATCCTTGAGGTTTACTGGACTTGTTTTATTTCAAACAGATTTATATACCTTGATTGAAATACATCCAAAGGGAATCAAATAAGCTTTCTATTAGAGGCAGAATATTCATAAAAGTCAGTTAGGTTGAAACAACTCCTAGGCGGCTAGGTCTGTAAAGGATATCAGCTAAGGGAATCGTGTTGCATGGGATCTTGTGAGATGTAAAAGAACGCAACTGAAGCTGAACTGCTCTTAAGGTTGATTTGGTCTCAACAACATTCCAGTTTGAAGTGTAATAGTAGGTTAGTGTCTGTAGCGGCTTAATACATTGCGGCGCTCAAGTTATGAACTAGGTCACTGGATTTTCTGTTTTTTAGTTTTCCTTGTTAAAAAAATTCTGGTGTATGTGTGCTTTTACTTTTCCACATTAAAAGTTTTGTATCCTTTTAATTTTTAATAGTACTACGTAGGTTCCCAATCATTCGATCAAAAAGTTGGTGGTGTACTTGGCACACTCTCCTTTTATGGTCGGTTTCCTTTCTTTTTCCCTCCATTAACATGCTATAATATGATGAATTTGGTTGTGTTTTCCCTATGAAAATGGTGTATTTCAGCTGATTGAGAAACCTAATCGGAAATACCTCATACTGGAACTAATTGGAATGTTAGAGAACTGCTCGGTCAAACTCGCAAGCGTTGCTATCTCAAGCTTGTTTGTCAAGTTTAGTGATCAAAACTATAAGTATTTATTTCTAGTCTACTTATAGCTATGTCTCGGACTAGGATAGATTTTGTAGTTGAGCTTTAGACTTCACGTCGTTCATCAATTGAAGACGAAGAACTACTAAGGAGAGCTTGTGGAACTTCATCAACAAAAGGTATGTGGAGACTGAAACTCATCTATCACTCGGAAAGTCTATTTCTACTCTGTCTCCTATATTGATACAAAAGTCGTATAGATATATAGTATTCGATTATACACATTTGATATTTCTAGCTGAGTTTAACTCGCTTACATATTTCTCGAAATATGTGTTGGTAAGCTTTCGCTTTAACCAAGTTCATCTTATGTTCTTGACAAAAGTCAAAAGATGATCATATGAAAATCTCCTTGTAACATCTTATTTGATGTAGACTCGAAATGTTTCGTATTGATTATGTCAATCACTTGAAAATAGCTTGGATGCTAATAGTTTGTGAAAACAACTATTGTCATCCCCTAAGAATGTTTCAATGATTGAAATAAAGTTTAGAACACTTAACCATAATTGGATTATAGACCTAGTATGCGTACTTGCAAATATGTTGATCCAAGACCGGTGTAGTATGCATACCCGTATGTGTACTGGCGAGGTCAGGTAAAGTCTGGGAGCCTTGGTATGCGTACCCGTACGCATACTGGCGAACTCAGTTGAAGTCCGGGAACTATTGTATGCGTACCCGTACTGAATTCAACTGATGTTTTGGATGTGTGATAGTATGCGTACCTGTTCGCGTACTGTTAGACTCAGTCCAAGTCTGGTTACTTAAGTATGCGTACCCGTTTGCATACTTGAGTGGGTTAAGTTCTAGAATCGGTTGTGCCATGAACTAATATATTTATATAATAAGGAATGCAATCTTTTGCAAATCGTTGCTATAATGTTCATGAATTGATTCGAGTGAATCAAACCAATTTTGCTTCAATTGTGTTCTTGTATACTTCTATGAGAATATAAACAATTAAACAACTCTATATAACTAGTTTCATTTGAGTCATTTGAACTAGTTGTGGTTAAGATGAATAAGGTTGATATGAAAGTGTTCATATGGCTAACTTCGGTTAACTATTGTTGAGCCAACCTAGTGTACACGTTTAGGTACGGTTATCCATATCAAAATGAAGGTACATTTCATTTGTGTGTAAGACCATCTAACGGTGGAGAGATATTGCTTTGGTTTCAAGCAAACTTAGCTTGGCTCTTAGATCAGTTTTCATCTAACGGTGAAGATTGATTGATTTATTCCAAAGCTATCGAACCCTGGTTTGAAGACTATATAAGGGAGAACTCTAGCAACTGGGAAACCTAATCCCCACACCTCCTATGTGATACTAGTTGCGACTAAAGTCGATTCTCCTTTAACCTTAGGTTTATTCCAAAACCCTGTAGGTTAACGACTTAAAGACTTCATTGGGATTGTGAAGCCAGACCCAACTATTTTCTCTGTAGTTGCGTGTTCTGATCTTACTTATACTATCGTGATTGAGTATTATCTTTTCTTAGATTTTCTTGAGATTTATCTCCGATAGGTAATATTAAAAGAAGTCACAAACATCTTTGTCCCATCGTTTGTGATTCCACAATATCTTGTTTCGCTTCCATACGATTAAGATTATTGTGAGGTGATTGATAATACTTAGCTGTTCTTCGGGAATATAAGTCCGGTTTATCAATTTGTTCCTGTGCATCTTGATTTATCATAAGACGGAACAAAACTCATAGGTATTTCTGTGGGAGACAGATTTATCTATATCAATAGACTTTTCTGTGTGAGACAGATTGGTTTATCAAGTCTTCGAATTTGGGTCGTAGCAACTCTTAGTTGTGGGTGAGATCAGCTAAGGGAATCAAGTGCGTAGAATCCTGCTGGGGTTCAGAGATGTAAGGAGCGCAACTGTACCTTGATCAGTGTGAGATTGGTTAGGGCTTAACTACATTCCAGTTTGAAGTTCATTGGTAGTAGGCTAGTGTCTGTAGCGGCTTAATACAGTGTGGTGTTCAAAGCTGGACTAGGTCCCGCGGTTTTTCTGCATTTGCGGTTTTCTCGTTAACAAAATTTCAAGTGTCTGTGTTATTTATTTTCCGCATTATATTTGTTTATATAATTGAAATATCACAGGTTGTGCGTTAAGTTCAATCAGTTCTTGAATCCGTCCTTTGGGTTATTGATTGAATTAATTGACACTTGGATATTGGTTTGTGATACCGTCAAACTTATTTCTCTTATTCAATCGGGCTCGCAAATTCCTATTTGTTTGATTGCGGATTGAATTGAGAAATTGAGATATAACTCTTTGATATAATTTTCTAAAGATTGAGTCTGACTGTCTAGTTGATTCTCTTGAAAGTATATTGGAGTTAGTCTATTAAGATTGCCGAACGAAATATTGGGTGTGGTTGTTTGACCTCCGCTTTTTCATGGAACATCATGCATTAGAAATCAAACCCCAACCAAACCCCATTGTATCAATTTAAACCGTAATCTGAAATCACTCTATCAAAATGACTCTTATGATCACCAATTTGATTACCACCAACAACCAGCACCACACAACCACCAACAACAATATCGATTCCACCAGTCACAACATTAATTAAATACTTGGATAATAATAACAAACTCCTTAATCAATCAACATAACACTCATTGCAACGAGTGTGAAATGGATTAGTAATTCAACTCTAAATGAAAACCCTTAAAATTCGTATTTTCATTAAAAAAATCTTGATGCTCACTGTAACAGTGAACTTTCTATCAAAATCAAACTCTATTTCAAGCAAAAACCGAACCCAAAATCAAAACTTAGTTCAAACTGTAATCGAAAACCCTAATTTGGTTTTTTCTATGCCCACAACATCTTGAGTTTAGCTTGGCGAGACCCAATTGCCGAATCTCTTTTACGTGCTTCCAATAATGTCGATGGAAACAAATTTTCAAACTTAAATCATCCGTTGACTTTTGTATCTATCCTGGTGTTTCGTGTATGAAAAGAAACAACGTAAAAAAGAAAAACGACAAATAAATAAATAAGATAAAGAAGAAAGTTGAAAATTTATTATTAATCTTTCTTTTTTTTATATGAAGACCTTTATTTATTTATAAAGGGAGTTTATATTACATATGATGGGATCAATCCTAAGTTTGACACTTTCTAAGAAAGCAGACTTTACATGACTAGACATAATCTCTGTGGAGAGATATTTCACTTTCTTAGCTATAACTTCCTTGGCAAGTCTATCTTCAACATCAACAAACTTTCTAGTTTTAAACAGAAAAGAAACCGAATTACAGTTATTAAGGGAAAATTTGCATCTGTCGATGTTGTTTCGAGCTCTCCATGGTAGGTCTTCAGGATTAATTTCTCCATTGATAGTTTTCACCAAAGTCTGACAGTCATTGATTAAGCAACAGTTGCTGAGATTTAAGTCTTTCATCCACCTAAGAGCTTCAATTCCTTCTTTAGCTTCAGCTTCTAGAGGGCAGGAAGCCCAACTGTTGCCTACAAGACAATTCATTCTATTTCCTGCTTTATCCAGAATAGAGATAGAAAATCCCATGGTAAAATGTGTTAGCGCAATGCGGAAGTGTGATGGGTTTATGGAAATGATTTAGGAAAGAGATTGGTTAATTGAAAAGTGGAGGCTTTGATTAATTGAAATTGGAAATGTTACAAGGGAATTTTGGTATAGCACTTTGGCTTATACTGCTCACTCTAGCACTCAACTCTTACCAACTCTAACACTCACTTGAGTTTTCGATGATCACAACAGCCAACATTGGCTTCTATTTATACTAGTTCATGACCGCCTACTAAGAAAATTCTAGAGAAAGAATTCTCTAGATAACACGTGATGAAAAAACCTTAGAAGACTCTAGGGTCTACATAACGTACTTGCACTCTTTGCATCTTAGTTGGTTAAGAAAATCAGAAGAGTCTAGATATCTCTAGACTGGGCCAATTAATGGAGATAAGCCCACGAGATTTTATCACTTTCTCCATGCGGTCATCAACGACTAATCTAGAATTCTCTAGATTATTTAAATCACAAATTACCATAATTTTTAACAAAATCATATTCCATAAAGGAAGCATCAAAGTAAATAAACCAGTCAAAATCTCTGAAATTATGTACACGATTCCTGAATTTCCAGATGGACCAAATAATGCAAGAGATTTTATCATGACTAGTTTTAAAATTAATATTGTTCATCCAAAAATTAAACCAATGTAAAACATCATGACCTTTAAAATTGTAGATGTTCTTAAAACCAAAGAATCCCAAACTTTTTTTTGTAAAAGCACAGTTAACAAAAAGATGCATTTCATCTTCCAGAATGCAACAGTTACAAAAAAACAGAAAAGGTTAGTATCTTTAACATATCTAGACATCTTGTGGCCTAAAGCAAGGGATCCAGACACAATTTTCCAACAATTTTTTTTAACTTTAGGCAACTTGTTTAAACCCCAGATTTGTTTCCAAAAACGAGCCTCATCTTTGTTGATATTCAATTTAGTTAAAAAGTTATTAGTAGATTTAGTAGTAAGATCTCTGGATCTAGTTGAAAGCCACCTAATCCTATCAGTTTTGTCTAGATTGATAGTTATTGAGTTTATAACATTAAAAGCAGAGTTATAAATGTATTTAGAGATGATGTTCATATCCCAAGTGCCATTAATGTTAATCAGATCATTATTGGTAGGTTTGATGTGAATTTTAAGTTGTTGTAAAAAGTGATAAGTAGAGTTCGT